>MIQA02000730.1:0-10485 GCA_001887855.2 Sclerospora graminicola | reverse complement strand
GTGGCAAAAGTTACTTTACCATTGATCGAAGAACTATTCGACCGCATGGTTGGATGCAAGTATTTCTCGCTTCTTGATCTTGCACAAGGATATCATCAAATGGTAGTGTTACCATCAAGTCGACCGTATACGGCTTTCCGAACCCAAAAAGAAACGTATCAATGGTGTGTTGCACCCATGGGCTTGTCAGGAATGCCTGGTGTCTGGTCACGTCTAACGCGAACGTTGTTCGATAAGCTAGGAACATTTGTTTTTGTGTATCTTGACGACATATGTATTTCTCCCGTACAATGGAGGACCACGTTAGTCACGTTCGCGCGGTATGCGAAGTGTTGCGCAAGGAGAAGCTTTACGCTCGACTCTCTAAATGTGCATTTGGTCGCACGGAAATCGCATTCTTGGGGCACGTGGTTTCCGAAGATATGTCGCACGTCGTCCATGACTGTACTGATGACTGCAATCAAGACTTCATTCTTTTGGATAGGCACATGGTTCACTCTGCCCTCATTCAGAACATTCCGTTGGATGTCTCCCATCTATTACTCGACGATGTGGAGTTGCGGGGGGAGAGTCGTCCGATAGGGGTCGCTCAGGAGCAAATCCACAACGCCGAGTTCCACGTTGTGCGCGCACATCTGAGTGACGAAGTGCGAAAAGCGATTCAGCAAGGATATCGCAAAGACGAGTTTTTTAAAGACATTTGGAGTACCGAACAGTCGAATGACAATTTCATAATCGACAAAGGTCTTATATACCTGAGACAAGATAATGCAATGCAACAAATATGCATTCCAGACATGCCGGAATTAAAGACGAAGATTTTATACGAGTTTCATGACGCAGCTACAGCAGCACATCCTGGAGTGCGCAGAACTTACATGAAGTTGAAGCAATGGTACTACTGGCCGAAGATACTTGAGACAGTACAAAAGTACGTCGAGACATGTGAAACATGTGTTTGATGGAAGTCAAACAGCCAGCGAAAGAAAGGATTAATGATTCCTATCCCCATTCCGGAGGAATGCTGGGAAGTAGTGTCAATGGACTTTTTTACTGGACTTCCCGTGTCGGAAGGGTATGACGCTATTTGCGTCATCGTAGACAAGTTGTCAAAAAGACCGATTTTTGCACCAACGCATACGACGGCAGATTTGAAAGACACCGCAAAGTTATTTTTCGACGCCGTAGTCCGTCATCACGGACTGCCGAAGGTTATTATCAGCGATAGAGATCCGAAGTTCACAGCAAACTTCTGGAAGTGTCTCATGAATATAATGGGTGTCAAACTAAGCATGACGACCGCTCATAGGGCGCAAGCAGATGGGCAAACAGAACGCCAAAACTTGGTTTTAGAAGACGCTTTACGCTCTCTGGTATCGTACAGTGGAGAAAATTGGGCCAAGCTACTTGGTACTGTAGAGTACGCGCATGCCACCTCAGTGAACGCGTCAACTAAACTCACCCCGTTTGAGATCGATACCGGAAGAAAAGTATCCAATCTGATTTCTCATGAATACAGAGACTACGATGGTCTGGATCCACAACCCATCTCAGAGTTCGCCTCGAAGTTCGCCAAAGATCGTCAAGATCTAGTGCGTAAGGCACGAGAAAATCTAGAACAAGCCCAGGAAAGGCAAAAGAAGTATTACGATTCAAAAAGAACAAGCTTCACCTTTAACGTCGGTGACTTAGTTCTGCTGGATACCAAGAACCTACCACTCAAGACAGTTAACTCTCACACAGAGTTGAAGAAAGCGAAGCTCGCGGCCAAAAAAGTTGGACCGTTTGAGATAGTCAAAATGATTAACCCGAATGTAGCTAAATTGAAGCTACCGCGAAATATGAAGAAACTGCACTCATCTTTCAACGTCGACCTACTCTCGCCATACAAGCCGAATGTCTCTGAGTTTGCGGGACGACCAATTCCGAAGGCATCACCAGTTATCCTAGAGTCGGACACAGGAGAAGAACTACACATCGTGGAAAAGCTGCTTCGTAGTCGTCAGCGCAGCCGCCAAAAAGAATGGCTAGTAAAATGGCATGGCCTCCCGGAGTGTGATAGTACTTGGGAGCGCGAGAAAACTATTCGCCACGTTTCGCATTGGCATCGACTAGTATAGGACTTTCGAGACCGCCAACGCGAAGTCAAGTCCGGGGAGATGTCAGGCCGCCGGGTACGTGCGACCTGATATATCATGTTCCCGGGTTAGGGTTACACAAAAATAATTTATATTGTATAAAAGCAATGACGTCATTAAGTATACACAGCAGAATAAAGATTAGATAGACAATGACGTCACAGTCTGACGTCATTAGATGACGTCACCGTAAGGCTTCTAGAACGATAGGCTTAGAGGTAGCTAAGAGTAGCGAACTAAGGACCTAAAATGTCAGTTTTCAATTTACCAAGTAAAGCTCAAGCCCCACAAAGGGAAAGGTTATGGTGCACCTCCCACAGTTTCTTGTTCATATACCCCAATAATGCAGATAAAGAACAATGTTATTGGTACCGTGTGCCAGAACCAATTCGTCAAGCCGACCTTCGTTCTCGAAAAATTTCTGCAGTGGGAAAACACTGAGACCGTCGATACTACACTAGCCATGTACCACTCTGAACGTATAGCTCAGGATTGCTAGTGCAATATGTTTTTTTGGCTAAATTCCCACCCAGTAAATCTACTCATCCACACTTAAATAAATGAAATATTGTGTATGTGGTACTCGTCCAGCGTAGTATCGACGGTTTCAGTGCTTTTCCACAGCAGAAATTTATGAGAACGGAGGTCGGCTTGACGAATTGGTTTCCACACACGGTACCAAAAACATTTTTCTCTTTCTGTATTATTGGAGGGGTGCACCCAGTGGATCCCTGAATAACTCCCGTAAAAGCTAAATTAAGGTCTGTTCTTATTTGCTCCGGTGAGCTCCGAGGAAGGATGTCCGTACGGTGCTCGAGTCTACCAAAATTAGAAGCGAGGCCGGAACGAATGCGGTCCACGTAACATTTATCAGCGTAGATTTCAACGAGTCAATCTAGAAATGCAATCATGCTCTGATGCTTCACAACGACGACGAGATCCAGTCGATTTAACTGATGTCGCTAGCCTGCATCCAACTACTCAATGAAAGAGCAGCTAAGGCCTCGCTGCCTACGTTCATGTGGGTCCCAATACTTGCAGGAAATGATGACGTGTGAGGGACGATTCCAGCGACGCAATTGTATGAGTTATACCACGTTCTTGCACCTGTGCAAGCTCATATTCGCGCTCAGAATCATTACAGCACATTCTCACCAGACGCTGGTCTGCACTGTTTGCTACGCTGACTTGCTGTCCTAGAAGCCATTCATTAGCTCACTTGCATGAGTCGACTTTTACTGCTACATCTACACAGGAATGGACGCAATCAAAGCGCGCAAACAGCTTCCTTTGCACTTTTCTACGTACATGGCCGAGATAAACAAACAGTGCCAAAGTTTTGAACAAATCAGCATCCACGGGGAGATAAGAGGATGTGTTGGTGCTATCGACGGCTGGTTGCACCATGTAAAGACACCAGAGTAGAATAAAACGGCTCAAGTGGAATCGTATTTTTCGGGTCACTACAGTATCATTGCTATGGGTGAACATTTAGGCATCCTGTGATCAACTTCGTCATTTTAGATCATTTTTTTTCACGCGGGTCGAACGATATTCGCGCCTTCGAGCAATCAAGTCTCAGTAGTGTCTGCGAGGAGCTCCGAATTGGTGCTTTTTTATCGGAGACATCGCATACGTTCCCACAGAGAATTTGGTTAAACCTTACATCCTTGCGGACGGAATTGACGACAGCAAGGATTTTTTCAATTTTTATGCTAACCAACTGAGAATTCGGATTGAACAAGGGTTTGGATTAATGTTGAGAAAAATGATGGATTCTAAAAAAGACATTTGAAGTCGAGCAATTTTTCCGTCATTGCTCTCGCAATCGCCATACTGCACAATTTCTGTATTTACCGTCGCAAATGTGGCTACGATAGCGGACCAAAAATTTACTGTTTTTTTACGGTGGTTGATGCTTAACGTGAGCGAGAAATTGGCTACGTTCAGTCAGATATTTAATGATGGCAGCCGCGCATTTGTATTTTTGCGCGAGAAAATCAAGATTGGATTGTTTCTCAAGGACTGCAAAGACCAGGAAGTAAACGCCTGAACAAGAGCAATATCTAAGTAATCATTTTGTAGGTACAACTATTGAACCCATTGTGATCAACCTTCACCGCCCGAATATTTTTAAATCGTTGTCAGCGAGAACTAACGACTTTAGTCACGTTTGGAGCGTGAAATTCATACAACTGCTCACAACATTTATGACCATATCGATCGCTCCCTATCGGAAGAACGCGTTCTTTAGTCTCTTTTCGACTAATTTAGTGCATCCAAAGCATTTCCATGAACGTGATAAAATGCGTTAATCCCAATGCACTTCATTCAGAGACCGAGCTGGCGTTCTTGTACGGTATCTATTTCACACTTTGCTTTTCGTTTTGAAGCTAACATCAAATACCAGCCATTTGGGAGGGGGATGTCCCCGCCGGATGATCTTCTTTCAAAAACTGTTCCTACGATTCTTTGACGCGCAAACAGTGTCTTTGCTCTTTGTTGCTGGCTTTGAGGCATTACCTCGTATTGCACCACATTTGACCAAAGAGCGTATAGAGTAAAAAGTCTTTCTTCGCTCATCATTCTTCCCCAGCACCACCTAAAAAACTAAACGCTTTCTCCATTGTTCGACGCCAAGCGTTTGACTCACGACTATTATTTACACTGTCTTTCATAGACAACAGTAATATTTCTTCTAGTTAAAGCGCGTAAATCCATTGAACTTCTGACCAACCCAACAACTCCGACCAGACAACACGTCCGGTAGCTTCTTGGCTTTTATCGCTTGGACGCAAACAAGTCATTTTTCGTCCGTGGATGCATTTTTTAAGGGAAAACTTTGACTCGATGATCCTTCCTAAAACGAAATCATTTCGCGCTTGGTCAATGTCTTCAGATTAGAAATTTTGGGCACAGGAAGTGGCAAGAACGGTACAATTGAAGATCCGTCTTTTCCTCCCTTGAATCGAGTCACGTTTTCATCTTTCTCACAAAAATAGGCGTTTTTCGCCCTCTGGTTTCTCAGCTTGCACGTAAAGTTCCAGTGAATCAGTTGAATGGCGCTTTTTCGAAAATTCTAAGCTCAATGCAAAAATCCTCAATCTCAGATAGATTCTTCTATTAAATCGGAATCTTGTACAGCAGGATACCTCTAAACTTTGTGCCATGAAAATTCAGTACGTATCTGGTGATCTAATCTTCAGATATATACGAGATACTTTTGGACGGATGAACTTCTCGACGCGGTCTAAACGGAGACAAAAAAATTCAGCTGCAACCATCTGAATTTGCACGTCTGACACATTACCATCCGTGGTTTTGTGAGCGCTTGCGAATGCAGAAGGATCAGATGAGCGGTAATTCGTGAATGCAAATGAGAAGCTGTTCAATATCATCCTTCCATTACGTTTGATCAGGGCTTATCTGTGAGCACTCCTAGGCGAGTAAACATGAGCAAGAAAGATGACTTTTCAATACATTGGTTATCGCACTATGGCGATCCAACCTCTCGTCATTCGTTTGATACATAACCCGAAGGATGTAAATCGGAATTTTGGGTGATGTGACAAACGCGCACGGCGACGGTGAAAATACTGCTTACAGCAATCTGTTTCATACCGATGCGACTTTTGCAATGGTTTGCGTATCGGAATTGTGGTTTCACAGCGCAAAGAAATTGTGGGATATTGGCACGATTTACCGCAAAGTCATCACAATCCGTACCGAATTCGGACACAACAGCCCGTGCATCTTCTTCTGCACTCGCAAAATCGATCTCCAATATCTGCATTTCATGACGATTGTCACGCGCACAGAACTGCATCATGTTGTAATCCAGATTCTCCCCTGAAGGAGCCACTTTGATCACGCTCTCCGGAGACAGACCCAACCCACCGCATGAGCACCAACTCACAAGTAAAGAAACTCCAGACAAAACGGTGAGCGTTTATGCCGCTCATATTTGCTCACTGTTATTGAATATTTGGAGAATAGTATGAATTGTAGGCAAACAAATTGATGAAATTGCCTACGCCATTTCAAATTTTTCAAACAACACGAAAAAAGCAATGCTAACAAAACGGCAGATTGACTATGTCACTGAGAACCTCGATATCAAACGGCGAAAGAACGCCAAAGAGGAGAAGGACCGGACAGTTCTAGTATAAAGGAAAGAACGCGCAGAGATGCTTGATGCGACACAGAAATATACCATGGAGATGCGCGCAACGATCAGGGAGAGACTACGTTCTGTCGATTCCGGTGCCATTGCCGAGATTGCAGAAATCCAAGAGTGTATTGCGTTGCTAGTGAAGAAACGAGAGAATTATCAGCGCGGTTGAGTTCGTGGCCAGCTCAATTGCATTCTATTCATTCTGTAATCATTTATTGGCCTTCCACGTTTTGCTATTTTTTTGTAAAACAGTTGAGAAAAGATTCATTCACGTGTTTTCCCGAAATGTCTTTGCCAATACTTAGAATCTAATGTGACCGTCAGGTCGTGCACACACCAACCTCTAGACACAAAGACAAAGACCGTGGTAACGTGAAGGTCATCGTTTGATCTCCGGGTGCAAACCTCAACACTTCCTAAATTTTTGAGTACTTAAAGCTGCAGTCCAAACTGACGGGGAGTTATTGATTGCAAAAAGCGTACAATGGCGTCTCATTTTCCGATGAAGCAGCTGAAGCTGTTCCTTACGGAGTACATGTGTGGTCGTCATTCCGCTCATCTCACGACAAAGATATTTGAGGCAGAAACGGACGACGGGAAGGCTTCCTCTGTGGAGTTTACCTGCTCTCGACATACGGTGAATGGGTGGTAAACGCGCTGCTAGTAGAGTGTCCGTCAAAATTGACGCGTGCTCAGGGGCTTGGAGCTGTATCTGAAATAGTTGACTGTCAAGAGTAGCCCAAATCAAGAATTGCTAGAACCACTAGTATTATCTCGTATCGGATTTTTTACACATGGATATCTGATTTTTTTAGCTTTGGAAGAGTCGTTTATATTTATCAGGTGCATTTAAGTTGTTATGAAAGTGCAAATTTGTTGAGTGCAACACTGTTGTATCAACTGTGAACGAGCCTTTAGCGATGGCCTTAATGGGATAAGATTCAGAGGGCGTGTCGTGAACATTCGTTTCACAGCGGCAATCATTAAATGACAACGAAATATATTCGCGCTCTTTAAAACCAAGGAGAAAGAATGCTTCGTGGCTACTTGCACTTATTTCTCATCACGAAGAAGTTGCAGTAACTTTTCAGAGTCGGCAATCGTCCGCGTTGCCTTAGAAACGGCTACCACATCCAAGGAAGGCAGCAGGCGCGTAAATTACCCAATCCAACATCAGCAAAAGCTTGTAAGCAGTAACTCGCCGTGCCTTCCAGTGTACGGCCGTAGGCAGCCAGTTTCTGGGCCACGTGGATTTCAGGGGCACCCCACCACAGATCAAGAAACGCTTTTTCACCAGGGATCGAATACCTCAACATAGCAATACCTCAACACTACAGTAGTGTAGCGAATCATCTTCGGCGCCGAAGATAACTACGCAAACTGCGCAGAGACACGGTCCATCGGTGGATATCTTACGATGTTCTGCAATACTCCACTCTCATGGATGTCACGCAAACATCACACCGTAGTGCTTTCAACTACTAACGTAAAACAGCAGTTTATTGCTGACGTTTGGCTCCTAAGTAAAAACCCCGTATAATTTGATTCGAGCGCATGTAGAAGATACAACAAAAAGATTAAACAAAACCCTTTCTGATCCACACGTCAGTTTCACTAGTCATTCATTTTTTGAACTCACATCGCTCCGATAAAAATATATGCATGGAACACCTTGCATCAATTTATTGCCCAGTCACTTTTGTCACTGATGGGGATGGTACATTGGTCTCTACTATGATGAGCACGGATCTTCTTCGGCCGAGATAAGGCTGCGCCACTTTGCGTCATGCTTTTGGATTCATCATTTCTTCCACGTATTATAGGTAAAAAAACGCCAATAAGTGTATTCATTCCGAGTGCAAGACCATTTGCACTGCATTGAGTTTACCCATAATGGTTCCTTCGCAACAGTAGTAAACAAATATGAGTACACACTGCCCAATCCAATCCGGCAGGAACTGCTGCAAATTTTATCAACCAATGAGATCCATCACATCACTTATTTCCGGAACATGATTGGCTAGGGCCAATGATATGGCAATTTTCTGATGTCGGCAATAAACAGCTGTTTTACGTTATTAATACACTTTAAAACTTTGGTGGTGAGCTGTTCATTCCTATTAAGATGCTAGTTTGTCGTCGGATGCTAAAACTGGTATCGATTGATAAACCACCAAAGGGCCTGGATAGCTATCGCATATCTATGGTGTAATGAGACTTCATAACATGAATTTCAACATGATATGTATTTCATCAGATTATGGCGCCCGTTGAGCAAATCGCACGGCACTCACGCGAAAAAATTGTCCACTAATATTATTCTTATAATTACTAGAATAGTATTAATCTTGGTTGTTTTGGCCCGTCTGACACAAATACTCCACAATAGTGGCATTTGCCCTAATGGAGCTACTGTCAAAATCTGCTGCATAGAAAAATCAAATTTTGCCATTTGTAAGGTGCTGGAGAAAACAAATATTAATAGCATATAAAGGCGCTAGCTGACGCACCATTAAAATAGCTATTATTCTGTATATGTCTCGATGCGATTGGTATAGAGGAACAAAAATGATGACCAAAAAGCATAGATACCGTGTTGGTGTCATGATCTGAAGAATTACGTTACGTAAAATATCGTTGCATACTTTAGACAAAACGGCAAATATTTGGATAGCTAATATTAATAATAATCCATCAAAAATCCGATTCGGTACCCAATATCGGATCTAAGTGACAATTATCTGTAATACCCACTAGCAAACAAAAAAAAATCTGCATCTGAGTAGACACTCAAGAAGTTATTGTTTCGTAAGAGGTGTATATTTTGGCGTCTCCGAGGACAATACCATACGATGAGGGTTCTTTTAAACATTTTAGGCCTCTTTTCACAGGTTCCCAGTGTGTTGCTCCACGATTCGAGCAGTATTGACTGACTTCACGAAGGAAGTTAACAAGATCTGGCCGTGTGCCCATCATTAGATACATAAAGCTACCAACGGCCTCCCTATATGGGACTTTGGGCATCTTTTCGATGTCTTGTGGTGTTCCAGGTTCCATACTTTTGCTCAGCTTCAGACTTGGGTCAAGTGGTATCCCAACCGGATTAGAATCGGCATGATTGAAGCGTTCTGGGATATTTGTGCATAATTTGCCTGATGCAACCTGATAGTTCGAGTACTTCGATTTCGAACTATAAACCAGCCAAGCAGAAACCCAGCCTCCCCCAAATCTGACATCTTAAAGCGGGTGTGGAGGGCAGATTTGATGTGCTTGATGGTCTTAGGCTTTGAAGTCATGATGAGAAGGTCATCAACATAGACGGCAATATAACACAGGTCACCATCAAAGAAGCCAATAAAGACGCATCGATCTTTGATTAGGCGTTTAAACTTCATGCTGGCAAGGAAATCACAGAGAGTATCATACCAGACACGGGGAGCTTGCTTGAGCCCATATAGACTCTTCTGTAGTTTGCAGACCTGATGTTCCTTCCCGGGAACTACACACCCTTCGGGCTGTCTCATGTATATGTCCGCTTCAAGGGTACCATTGAGGAAAGCCGTTTTAACATCCATATGATGGATTCCATGTCTGTCATTGCCCCAATTGTGAGGAGGATACGGAGAACTTCCATCCGTATGACAGGCGAAAAGACTTCATTGTAGTCAATGCCATATTCTTGCATATAGCCGCGAATGACTAGGCGGGCTTTATAGCGCTCAACTTCACCATTGCTTTGTATTTGATGGCCCATACCCATCGACAACTAAGAACTTTGCGATCAGAAGGAAGAGGAACGAGGGTCCATGTATTTTTCTATTAAAAGCATTGTATTGAATCTGCTGCAGTTTGCCAGAGTTCCCTTTCGGGCGAACGCATAGCTTCTTTGAATGTTCGAGGCTCAGATATGTGTGTGACGCTAAAAGTGCGTGAATCTGACCACAGCGGCACGAATATCTACAAAAGATCATTTTCAGAGTTGAGTAGTTGTTCCTTCATTTCATCAGGATAAGGAGTAGTAGCACTCGTAGGTGTGGTACGGCGTCGCTTCTGTCGTGGACCGTCTCGTCCATCTGACAAATGCATAGATTGAGCCTGGAACACATATTCTACTACAGGAGTAGTGGGCTGACCAGGCTCAAGAGGTGGTAACCCTAGGTTAGACAAGGAACT
>MIQA02000729.1:0-13734 GCA_001887855.2 Sclerospora graminicola | reverse complement strand
AATCCGATCCGGCTCCAGCTGGGGCATAGTGGCCGGCACTATAGTGACTAGTACCGTAATCCGGCCCAGTACCGTAATCCGGCCCAGCTCCAGTAGGATCCTCCTGGGGAGTAACTTCTTCTTTAATGTCGACCTCGTACCCCCCCCCAATCCGAGTCGACCATCGCATCCTTCCATCTTCAGCAGCATTGGGGGCGATATGCCTTCCCCCAATGCACCCGTCATAACGTCTTCAACGAATTTGACAGGTTTAGGTCTTTCACCCACTAGGGGTTCGCGGTGATATCCAGGGTCACCAAGAGATCCGGGCACGCGCACCATTGTGGTGTAGTCGCTCTCAGAAATTCCTTCTGAAATGCGAGCACCCACGGGGGGGCCCAGAGGGCAGATGACTGACTGTCGTAGGGGGTACTCCGTCCGCAGGTCTTGATCCGATCCGGCATCCAGCCAGCTGGAGACGAGGGCTAAGACTAGGGGTAGCTCCTGGGCGGAAATCTTTACCGGGGAGCAAGATGGAAATTATACTTGAAGTTTGTATACTGCGAAGGCTGGACCGAGAATAGTCGATCGGCCAGCTAAACCAAAGATAATAAAGGGGTAAATCCAGTCGTGTACGTAATAGGGAATCCAAATGAAACTCCACAATCTTCCACAGTAGGCCAAAACGTTACCACACTTTCCAATATGAGATATAACCGTGTTCAAAACACGGGCGACTTGAGGTGAGTATACACGACGCAGCGACTCCCGGTCAGGGGACTTCCGGTGGGTTCTTTAACCTTCCCCGGACAAACCAATAGCAGCAAGAGGGAACCTTGTTAGCCCTCTGCTGTGAACCAATGAAAGCGACTTGTGTCTAAGAAAGCGAAACGTATACTGATTTTAATCCCTTTGTCCAATACTCCCTTTTGTGTAATCTACCCCAAATAGCCCAGTTGGTATAGTTATGTGTCTTACCTGAAATAGCCCACCTGGATCTCTTTTGTGTGGCGCACACCAAAACCATCCTGCTCCAGCTGGATGCTCTTTTGTGTGCTGTACACCATTACCAGATGCTCTTTGGTGTACTGTACACCATAACCAGCCGGCACTTCTTCGTGTGCCGTACACCGGATATCCAGCCACCGTCCTGCCCCTTGTGGATACACCCGGCAGCTACTAGCCTGCGTCCTATGGTGGCCGATCCGGGTAGCTAGCTGGGACCAACCCTTCTACCAATCAGGTGAATGCATTCACTTCTCATCAACCCGTTAATTTCAGGACCACTTTACCACACTTATTCATGAGAAATGAGGATAAATGGATTTTTTTGCTGCTCGCAATTGCCCGCGGTCTTGCTGTAGCTTCGCAAGGGGCGACTGTGATAGAGTGAATGAATTTTCAATTTATGGAAGTGCTATTTTCGGATTGGTTGAAAGAAGAATTAAAAAGAAGTAGCAGTAAGTAGGAATATATCAGTAGGAATATATAAGTAGGAAGTAGTGATATGGAGTAACCTGGTAGAGGTACTTCTATATTTCACTTCTAAATATATAATTTTCCCCCTTTTACAAGCACTGACTACTCGTAACCAAGTTGACGGACGCCAAACCTTACGCACTAGACCGACTTAAATAACCAAACATCAAGAAACACTCCCCGTTTACGCAAGCCAACGTCGTATCTCCGAAATGATTGTTCGAAGGGCTACATTTATCATTTCACTTTTAGTGTACAATTGGCTTATACTGTCGGTCTCTGAGTTTAAGTTCCTGGGAATAACACTTTTGAGGGATTCGTTTGTTTCCGGGGTAAGTTTGTGAAATATAAATTACTCTACGACATATAGACGACTTGGCAGAAGACCAAGAAAGAAAAACTCCGGTAGTTCAAGCAGGAACAACGGAAGCGGACAAAGCAATCGAGCGAGTGAGCGAGCATAGGAATTAAGATAGTGTGAAGGTATACATGGGACAAGATGGGCGCAATTTTAAAACCCACTTCCTACGAGCAGCTAATCTATATCTCACCATGCCTAACTCAAGGTAGGTATAGTATCACTTACTGCTGGTAATTGATTAATAGACTGCTATTAAAAGTAGAAAAGATAAAGTTAAAGAAAGAGGATTCGGAAAAACTCAATGCCATATACTGTAGATTCTACTTAACAGACTCTTAAATTACTGAGACAGATTATCAAGGCGTCGTTGAGGTCTAGGTCTAGATGATCGGTCCACTCGTGGACCCACTGTTGGTGCCCCGTATAAAAAATGACGAATGCACGTTGTGATAAGAAAAAAATGTGTTATGTACAATGTTATTCTCCTTAAAAGTATATTTTTATTAGGTACGTTAATGCACCATGTATGACGAGCGAAACGTTTTCCCTTCTAGAAAACGGCTTTTGTTATGGCTCGCGCTGTAACTTGTATTGCGAAGGTATCTGTTGTAATAAAATATACACTTTAGTATATAAATTTGAGGCATTACAAGATCAACGCGGAAATGCAGGCGCGTGAGTCTGAGGATTAAACTAAGTGAGTTCTGCTGGTGGAATAGTATAAACAATTAAATGGAATAGAAAAGTCAGCCATGCAGCAAACATAAGTATATACTTTTAAATTACAGCGAATGGAGATTATCCGGAAAGATATTTGTCAGTATATTGCCAACTACAAGATCTGATACAACGCTGAATACAAAATTAATTTAGCTTATTTTCGATCAGCTTAACAGCATGTCTCTTAAAAGAATACCTCCCATTTGCTGTAGCGTTGTACCAGGGGGGAGCTTCGGATGCAAATGAGAACGGGTGATGGATAGATGCGTTTGCACTCGCGCCTATGATTGTCCAAAAATTATAATCATATACTTCAAACGTCAAAACTAGCTGCTCAACTAGCAAAAGAAAATCCCCGTTTTTACGTACAAATTTAAATAGTGCAAACAGTTCCTCGAATTGAGAAATATTTCATAGAGGGATATTACTTGTTGAATGCACAAAGCCCCCTCTCCGCACTCTCGAATCTCTCGAGCCTGTACCCACAACAGTCAACAGTCAACAACAACATCAACTGCTACAGCCATGGCTAGGTTAATGTGTGTATGTAACACCACGAGTGTACGGGTATTTTTGGCCAATAATATTCATCCTATCTTAACCATGTGACACGAAAAAATGCAGAGACCTACCTAAAATTACAAATCCGTGCCGATAAGTACACAAAAAGTCCCTCTATATGCAAAGTGGAGATGCACAACACTTTCGCTTAAGTACTCGGCTGGATTTATAAAAGCTCAATAAATTAGCTTTGCTCTGAATTTGTTTTATATCAGTACTTCAAGAATTCTGTCAGCCAATCATTGCGAGGGCGGATATTTTTGTCTTTTTCGGATCTTTTTTTATTGTATGTAAAACACTACGCAAATCTGGTCGGATTTTTCCGTCGTTATATGTATACTGTATTCCGAGGGCATACTGTGCCCATTGCTTTTGTCCGTCGCTAGCCGCGACACCAGGGGCAAATCGCTGGTTCTTGCGCAATGCGATCGGCTTCGTTACTGATCTAGAGAATGAACTCCAAGAGCATACACTACCCACTGGTTTTGGGCATCGGTAACGGCAGTCATGAAGGCAACCATGGAAGGAATTGTGCTTTCCCGTGAAATGGTTGCGCGAATGACATCGTTATCAACGGGTATATTCCTCAGGGCGTTGACGGCTGTTTGTCGCTGCATGTCGCTGCTTGTCGCTTCTAGTATCCGTTTTACAAGAAAGGCGTTGAGAAGGAGCGGCACGAGAAGGTCATTCGTTTTTTTGAAAGACGTTGGGCAGGTACATCATCTTTAAAATTATGATGTATTGGTAATATATTTGTTAATGCTACTCTGTGCATGTTGTGAATCACAGCTCTTATATACTGCGATGCAAATATGTGCACGGGCTGACATTATCGGCAAATTGACCAGTGGGCAAAGTACTACTTTGACGAGTTCTATTTATTCAGAGTTGATATTGAGACCCACCTTGACGCTCAATATACCAAAGGACATGCTAGCACGACTCGTATTGTATTAAGTTAAATAGTATAGCGAACATTTTTTTAACGCTTTATTTATGTTAACGTGTAGTATTAGTCATTTGTTTTATAGGGGATCCATGAGTGGACCCATCCTCTAGCCCTTTACCTAGTGTGTCTGTACTTTTGTGATAGCTCTGTATTTTTCGATAGATGTTCTGTATTTTTAGATTTATGCCAACGTCAATAAGATATACTTTAGAGTGTTAATAACTTGATTATAAAAGCGCCCTTTTTCAATTATACTTCTCTCTTAATCTATTACAAACATACGAAGTAGTTGCGTGGACACAACATGGGCCACCAGCCAGTGCATTACTTCCCATTACAATGTTGTTTCTGTGTAGCGGGAGTGTCTATGTAAGTATCACGGACCATAGTAAGATGTGTTATCAGTTCTAAATTTGCGATATAGGCTCCTAATCGATCTCGATAGGGTTTAGGACTACCATGAATGCAAGCAGCGAAACCCGGACGTTATCACATGACCCGGGTCCGAGTACGGACCCGGACAACCCGGGGAAGACAAAGGCAACGCAAGGGCGTGAGCTGGATCAGCGAACGAAGAAAGTGGTGGATGAAATTGTCCCGGAATCGTCGGAGTCATCCGAGGCTGAGGAGGCGGGACCGATTGCACGCACAACTTCAACGACAGAAGAGGTCAACCGGGAACCGGAATCAGAACCGGTATCACTGATAGATACGGCAAAGGATGAGTCGCATCAAAAATCAGAGATATCGATCCAACCGGTATTATTACCGGATGATAGTAACAAAACTCAGGTTACAAACACACCTGAACAAGTAAAGGAATCAAGTAAGGAAAGTGAGGTAATGCTTGAGATGGTGGGACAAGCTGAGTTCCAAGATCCAAAAAATCTAGCTCAGGCGCTTCACACGGCCCTCACTCAAGCTTCAGCCACCAAGCCACGAACGCAGGTATGGCTGGACATCACCCAAGAATTGTTCACGGCAATATACGTGAAGGCAAAAGGCCCAGTTTCACGGCTATCGGACATTGCGAAGAGACTTCCAAACCTGAAAGCATCGGAGACAGAACGTCTTTTAGATTTTTTTGAATTACTAGTAGTTGAAGGCAAAAACGAATGGACAGTATGGCGAAAACGAGTAGTAGAATTGGCACTACTAGCACAGAGGTCTCCGCAGTCCTTCGAAAATATCCTATGGAGGGCAATAGGACAAGAAAAAGTAAAAAAAGCAGAAGTGTTACCAGTACCACTACAAGGCTGGATCAACAAGGTAGCAGGACCGGGAGTAAAGAACAGGGACGAAGAACAACTGTTAAAAAAGACGTTTCTCTTCAACACAGAAATCTACACGTCGGAGGAAATCAGAAGATTACGAGAAGTATGCGAGAAGCAATATGGAAAATTTGCACCAATGACGGTGCGAAAAGGCAGTGACGACGAGTGGAGAATAGTACAAGGATTGGTAGAAGGAACAATCATTGCAAAACAACTACCACAGTTCCTGAAAAGAATCATGAAAATTGACGAGCAGGTACGACTAGTGCAGACAATCGGAGCACAGGTGGAAGGATGTTTGGTAATGTACTTAAAGGGTGAGAGCCCAATTAAAGAGGCTTTCTTAAGTACCAAGAGCATACAAGAAAGCATAGCGACAGCAGCTGCCACAAGAGGATCAGGTAGCGGAGAGTTATGGCGTATGGTGGCGCAAGTTAAGAATATTAGTTATGACGGTGGAAAGCATGCGTTATATTTTCACTTTTATACGCGGGAAATGGCGAAGAAGTTTGATGGAATAATGGTACCATTTCATAGGTATGACCACCAACTTTATAACCTGCATCGGGAAGTGGTCTCCGCAGACGCATCAGCTTGGAAAAATCAGCTGGACAGTAACGGGGAACGATTTACACAGGATGGATTTTACGCGTGTATATTAAAAAATATCACGAGATCAGTTGATCTAATCAAGTTTTCTGGGTTTCTAAAGAAGTTGCTGGGAGTGGACTTTCAGTTGGATGACTTGGACAAAGGATGGCCTTTCTCGGATACATCAACAGCATGGGTATTAATCGTGGAATCAGATGCTTGCCCTACAGCAATAAAGGACGTGAGACGTATATACTGGGGTCATACAATGATTATCATTGAACACCCTTCTATTAGGGGCCGAAAACAGTGTTTGAGGTGCGGGGACATTGGTCACCCAATGAGGAACTGCGTCAAACCACTAGCAGAATTGCTCAAATTGAATTGCGTCGAAGTTAAATTGCAAGAGTTAAAACAATACGCATCTCAAGACACAACTTTTAAAAGTATGGAAGAATTACGCACACAGGTGGATGCGGTGAGGGAGAATCAAGAAAAGGCTCTACAAGCACAAGAAAACCAAGAAGAGAAAGGTGAGACAGTGTCCACTGATGAAGGACAGGCACCAGTTGTTGGTGTCACACCAGACAAATCGGATGGCACACGGATGAATCAGACGCCTGGTGATCACAAGGAGGACTCTCACATAGAATCGCAACGTCAACAGTCAAAGTCGGAGTGGGTGACAGTCAAGCGTTTCAAAGGGCGTGGAGGAATGAATTCAAAAGCAGACATAAATGAGGAGAAAACGAATACTATCAAGATTGTTTCCAGTCTACAAAGAGACATCGCTAAGTCAACACAGGTTGACGACAATAAACATGACAGGCAGACGGAAAACCGAGGGTCGGCTGTAACAGAGGCTACAAAGGTTCACAGCAAAAAGAAGAAAAAGGATCGCCGGGCACGTCAACAAGAGGATGAACAGTACGCAATCATCTTCCAAAAGAAAGCGGCCACATTACTCATGCAGGAAGGAAAGGTGAAAGCTTTTATCCACGAAGCGATTACCCAAGTGGATCAGGAAGAAGGAGTTATTCGACCAGTTCGAGTACCACAGACGAAAGAGGAAAGGGCAGTGGTTTTGACATCAATTTCACAAGTAAGTCAAGAACTAGGTCTCACGAAGACAGCCACACCAGCGACAGGGAATTGTCAGGTCTACGCGGTGTGTCAAGCTCTAGCCTGCTCTGAGCAGTTGGGTGATAAGGTGGAAAGGTTGGAAGCGATGGCCAAGAAGCTAAAGGAAGGGTGCATACTAAGGGCACAACTAGATTTTGACTTAAACTTTCCGGCCGGAACGAGGAAGCCCACGTTACTGGAATTAGGACGAGCAGACGACTCGATCACGTCGAAGGAACCTCGAAAGCAGTTCCAGGACTACCTGTTGGAATTTGCGAGTAGTAGCACGAAAATTGACGAAACAATACCAAGGACAAAATGGGGGTGTACAGACACACTGAAAACTATCAGTACACTGCTTCAAAGGGAAATCTATGTCATCAGTCACCCAACGGGGTTGAAAGAGCCTGTTTTATCACATCTCGTTCCAGAAACTAGATCTATTAGAGGTAAAACATTCCAAACAAGTGGTGAATATCCGATGACTGTGGGAATATTTTACGAGAAAATGAGAAATTACCTTACGGCGGAAGCGACGGACTTTCAAGAGAGTCACCGTCCGCTGATTTTAATATATAGTGGCCAACACTATTCGGCTCTACTAAATGGGCAACGGATTAACGAAACAGAGGATGTACCAATGAAGAACAATAGTGACGATGAGGAGTTTCAGGATGAACATTATGAGGATATTACAGGTGAACATGACCAAGAGGGTGAATTGGCTTCTTCTCATGAATTGGTAGTAACGCCGGATGGGTCAATAACCAGCTATGGCAGTCAATCTCCTTGGGACCCCGAAGATTGGAACGGCGATTACACGGATCTCATACACAGATTATCTGGCCCTACGATTCATCACGGGCTCAAGTGCGAGATCGCAGATATTACGGACGAGAGATCCCCGAATGACAGAATTGCTACACTTATTGTCCGATACGGTGATGAAACTATCACTAGCGGAACAGGAGAAGTTGATACAAGCAGACCTGTCAGACCAGGAAACTTGCACGAAACTGCAACAGCACTACCAAATATCGAGGCCGATACTCCAACAGTGGTACGAACGTGTGTGGTGGGATCACACAGCGGAACAAGGCAATTACAGTTAATGGACAGTGGAACGTCAGACTCGGAGTACAAAGAATCAGAAAATGCGGAGAGTTCGCAGGATACAATCGAATCTCAAACAATAGAAACGCCTGAGTCCAAGAGAATTTGTCGGAGAGATATAAATGAAGGGAAGGTCGAGGATATGGATATTGTTCCGGTTCAACGTGAACTCTGTGACGAATTAATGCAATGTGACTCGGCACCTAATATAATGAATTTATCGATGGATGAATTCAAAGCGGCGTGGAACCATTTATTATTACAATGGGAAGAGCATACGGGAATCCCCTTTCCGGTAGTAAGCTCAACGAAGACGCTCTGGTTGAAAGTGGCACGATTGGAAGGAAACAGATTAATGCACTTGCTGAAAGAAGTACCAGGCTCTCATTATATTCTCGACAGCGTGTATGGAAAGGTTTTAGTGGAACTTACAAAAACCTGGCGAGAACAGTGTTGGCGGGAAGTAGTAGATGCGGGTAAACGAGAAGGGCTTGTTGATATCGCAGGGGACTGGTTTTCTGAGTGGGAGAATCGTTTTAGCGTCATGAACAGTGCAGCTCAAAAACATGCGGTAATGAACAGTTCGCAGGAATGGGCAACATTAAGGAAGATACAATATGGAGGAAATGCAGTTTTACGATTGTTAGCTCCAAGACAAATGTCGACACTAGCGAACATGCTGGTTAGTGCGAATCTCTTCGCAGAACAGATAGCGGCTCTCTCAGGAGAAAATTATCAAGAAACGGACACTATTGTACATTTATTACAGCGACATATACGCTTGATGGAGACGAATTCTGATTACGCGGCTCATATAGAAGGAGTCAATAATGGGATTATTGGAGCGTGGAAGAACGTATTTATGTTCATGTATTCAGCAGAAATAATGGAATTAGTGGGGACCAAAGCAATGCCTGCTCTAGAATCCGGCGGTGACAGTCGGCGTCACTACTAAGGGCACCGCGGTAGGACAGACATCGATGTTGTCATATTATAATATGCAAAAATCCGACATATTCACGACACATCGCTTAATGAGAGACCTTGAATATCAGCCGTCACTGGGAGAGGAATCATCCGACGTAAACAAGCTCACTTCAATAATTTTAAGCCAAAACGTTCGCGGATTTGTTAAAAAAGACATTGACGCATGGTTTAATGCATGGCGATGGAATAAATCGAATTATGTGGCACACATAATTTTAATTCAAGAAACCCATATTGCCTCCGTACAGGAAAAGGAAGAGGTATCTCGAAAGTGGGCGGCCTTATGGGGGCATCGTAACAGACATAAAACATTGTCATACTGGAGCATACACACCGAAAAAAAAGGAGGGGTGGCAATATTACTAACCCCGATGGTGGCAGACCAAGTTATTCCGTGGAAGAATACTGTGTGGTCACACAGATTAATTATGGTCAAGTGGAATGATGTGGTGGTGATCAATGTGTATGGACCATCAGGTGATTGTAAAAGTCGAGAGAAATTTTATGGAGATTTTCGGATGATGTTTACGAGAAAACCTGTGAATTGCATCTTAGGAGGGGATTTTAACTGCGTTGATTCCCCTCTTTTAGACAGACTTGGGGGACAAAGATTGATGCGACCAGAGAGTAAGGCTTTAGTGCGAATAGTGCAGGAGTGGGGATTATGGGACGCAAGAATATTGATGATGCCGGCCATAGATGAACCGACTATTGACCCTTCCAATCATTATACTTACTGGCGCGGAAATCAAGCTAGCAGGATCGATCGTTTTTACGTGTCCGAGAACTGGAAGAATTGGGTAATTTGGGTAGCCGTTGACGCACCGCCAGTATTATCAGATCACAACCAAGTGTTCTTATGTTTGAAAGACCCAAGCATATCCCAACAGTATATGAACAATAGACGAATGCAGTATCCCTTTACGGGGTCAGGTAATGACAACATTCATTCACGTTTACGGGAACAAATCATAAAATCCAATACTAGACTGGATGACGACACTAGCTGGGACACACGTATTGACATTTGGCGAGATATCATTTATCACATGCGGAAGAAGGTGGCAAAACGGCGTAGGCGACGAGTGCAACATTTGCAAAGAATGGTCCTGGATAATGCAAAAACCAGGAGGCATATAGTCTCATCCTTATCTGGGGTATTACAAACAGAACGAGCCTGTCGACGAGGCCGGCGACTACATCGATCCCCTTCGGATGTGCGTTGGCTATTTAAAAGGGCTTCAGTATGGGAACGAGATCAAACAGTTACAAAAATTGATGCGTTCTCAGGCCCTCCCTTTCCAGCCTCTCTCTCAATTCCAGACAAATTCGCAGCCACATGGCGACCCATAATGGGAATCAGCCACAGAACACTGCCAAGTGATCAATTACGAGAGGAATTAGCACAGTTTATGCAGATACCTGAGACACGGAAGGTCACAAGTGCCCAAAATGAAGCCCTACTAGCGCGAATTGAGGAGGATGACGTGAAATGGGCAATCAAAGGTCTAGAAAGACGGAAGGCAGCTGGGCAGGATGGGCTAGGAAACGACTTCTACAAGGATTTTGGAGATGTATTACTTGAGCCCCTGACACGATTATTCAACTCGATTTTGGAAGGAAGTTCACCACCCCGTTCCTTTTTAAAGGCAGTGGTTATCCCCTTAAGAAAGAAGGGTGATTCAAATAACGCTCTGGACTATCGACCAATTTCATTATTGACAACAGGGTATAAATTATTTGCAAAAATAATTGCCCGGCGGCTACAAGGTTTCCTTGGAAAATTGATCGGAGACACCCAGCAGGGATTTGTTTCAGGGCGTAGAATGGACAAAGCTGTCGTTATGATGAAAGCAACGTTCGAAAACTACCGAACAAAACAGAAAGAATCGGCGGCCAAGAGTGCGGGGATTCTATTACTAGACTTTAGTAAAGCTTACGACACGGTGGATAGGAAGTATTTATTGCAAGTCCTTACGACATTTGGATTCTCGGAACGATTTGTGGATTTAATGGATAGGATTCATGCCGGAACGTCAGCAGAGTTTCTCGTCAATAATACTTTTTCAGAGCCACTCCAAGTGAAATCAGGCATCAGACAGGGGTGCCCCCTGGCGCCCCTGTTATTCATCCTAGCAGTGGAACCATTGGCGCTCGCCTTACTCCAGGAAGAAAGAATATCGGGAATACAACCCTTCCATCATGATACGTCCATTCAACATAGATTTTCTGCGTTCGTGGATGATTCAACGATATTTGTGCAACATGCAGAACAGGTACCTATTGCACTAGAAGTCGTGCGTAGATTTGGTGACCTTTCAGGCTTACAGGTACAGCCGGCCAAGAGTAAATTTGTATTCCTAAATACAACATTTGTACCAGATAAGTGGTACAAGATACCAGTATTACCGGATGGAGAAACAGTACGATACTTAGGATATTTCTTTGGGTGGACTACACTACAAACAGTTAATTGGGCATTACGAATACGAAATGTTCAGAGAAGGCTAGCAACGGCAACGGATTGTGGAACAGCGTTTATGGAACGGGTTCAATTATTCAATGTCATAGCGATCCCCTCAATATTATTCACAGCGCGAATGTTTGAGCCTACCGTTGAAGTGATGAAAGAGTTGGTGAATATCCAGAAGGCGTTCTTATGGCGGAACAGTACGGTGAGTGAAGGCAGTCGACACAAGATCTCACCCACGTTATTGTTCACACCACAGGCAGCAGGAGGTGTGGGACTGATTTCAATACCGGTAGCTATGAAAATCCAACGGTTAAAGTTGGCGTGTCAATGGCTTATTGCAGCGAGGGATAGTTATCAGAGGGCATGGTTAGAGTTAGCAGGGCTGGGAGTGGATAACAATTATGGGCACCTATTAACCCCTGTATCAGGTTATAAAGTATGCAAAGCAGGAGCAACAGTGAGGGCAGGAGCACTACCGACTATAGCGAAAGAAGTGGAGGAATGGTTAGGGCCAAAACAGGACAAGCTGAGGAAGTTAGATGAGTATTCACAAACAGTGCTACCGCGGGTAACAGCGCTAATGGAAATGAGACTCGGCATGACAGGGTTGGCTCTACAGCCAAAAGATGAATTCACGATTCAAGTTGATATCGAAGCTTATCAATACCATGATCCCCTTCCCACATCAATGATCCCATTCTGGGGAACATATCGGTGGGAATCGAATCCATGGATCCGAGAACAGAAAGCGCCAGTGTTATCGGCCAAGAAGTATTACCGAATACCGGTGGTATCAATACGTGAGTTGAGAATATTACGACTAACGACAAATACTTATATGTGGCAGGTGCAAGGGTTGGATGGATACTCCCACACCTGTGCCAAAATAGGTCGGTGGTTGTGCTCAATCATAACAGCGTCTCCAAGAGTTGAGGTTGGTCATTACATTGGAGAAAGGCCACAGATAACTCTGAGCAGAGGCCCGAGGTGTTTGGAGTCGCATAGGTGGACACTTGTAAGACCAGGAACAATGCGCGGACAGGGTAAGAGTGAAACAGAAACGGTGTGGTTACAGCAGAAAGCAGACGGTATCTTGTGGGAAGTAGTATCCAATATCATGGATAACACTGAAGACCAGGAAGATACAGTAGGTAAGTTTGTAGTGTTCAATCCACACCCAGATATTCACCTGATCGGATGGGAAATGGAAGAAACCACACCAATTCGACGGATATGGGCAAATTTCAGGCGGTCATTTCGAAAACTTTACTTTCATGGAGTGGCACCGCAATTACAGCCAATATTGGCGAAGTGGAAAAGAAAAGGTACTTCAAGTGAGTGGTGGAATGAAATACAGGATGTTGATCCTGATCAAGTATGGGAACACAACAACTTACTGACGAATTACCAAGTATGGGTGCAATATCGGGTGACAACCATGCAATTAAACACCTTTTACGCCAGAAGCATAACGGATGAGCGATGTGTCCTGGATAAAAGTTGTAGGAGTATTCGATCGGACACATACCATATCCTGTGGGAATGTCCGCGGGCCCAAGCCCTTTGGAGACGAGTATTGCAACATTGGCGTGGTATAACTTTATCAGATATGAGTTTAGGAGGTTTTCGAAAGGCAATAGTAACAAGATGTGCCCCACCAGTGGGAAGTGGGATCAAGAAGGCGATGATGAGGCAGTATGGCTGGTATGATGATACGTATACCGATGTTTTCCAGAGACTCTGGAAGGGAATCTGTGGAATGGGGATGACGTGGCTATGGCAGTTGCGGAATCAAACCATTTTTCAAGGTATCCTGAAAGAAGCGCAGGAACACTTGGAATTTATATGGAATCAAGTTAGAGCTCAAGTTGAAGCTGTTGCGGAATATGAATCAAAAGTTCATGCGTTACGAGAAGAAGGGATCCGACTGAAAATCAGTTCCCAGTGCATCTTTACCCAATTACCAGCACCGGACCCAGACAACCGTAGCAACACCCAGGACAACAGATATCCACCCAGACTGGTTAACTCTCCAGATAAGCCTGAGCCTAGATTACATTCTAGATTAGACATGTTCATAGTAGCTAATAGTTAAGACTAATTAGACTACATTATTATTATTATT
>MIQA02000726.1:0-12635 GCA_001887855.2 Sclerospora graminicola | reverse complement strand
GACCAGCTGGCGTTACTGCGATTGAAGAACACCACGGAGCTGGAATTGACGCTGCGCACCTATCTAGAGCGAAGAAGCGAGGGCCTAAGGCGGCAGTTGGAACCGGCCGTTTCAAGTCCCGTTTTAATGCGGATCAAGGAAGCCGGCCGCCATCTACCAGGACGGCCCGAGCCGTCCACATGGTTGCCCGAGAGTCAGACGCGACCAGCTCGGAAGAGGAGTATCAGCGATCTGGGGGCGAGTCCGAAGAGGAGCAGTACCGGTACCTGTTCTCGGCAGAAGCCAGTCAGCCATCCAGGCTGCCAGCCGGGTCCGGTCAGCAGAAGGGTTTTCCGGCTCGAACTGACCAGGATTACCCCAGGCGAAAATGTACCCACTGTGGGTCCATCAAGCATGACGACCGGAGCTGTTGGAAGCGGCTGACCTGCAAGAAGTGCGAGAGGAAGGGACATCCGGCGGAACACTGCCTGTTTACGTGTAAGACTTGCGGGGAGGTGCACGAGGCGGGACTGTGCCCAATTGAAGAATTCTACAACCAGATGAAGAAGTGGTACGTCCCGACCAAGCATGCTGGAATGTTGCCGCCCGGAGTGGAAAGATGTTAAACTAGATCGCTCGCCAGGTTGGAATCTGGTTCGAGCCGAGCGGTCTAGTGTTAGTATCTATGCATATGTCGGTAAGGTGGATAATCAAGAAGCAAAGCAAAGCGTAACCGACAATACATGTAAGTTTGACGACTACGTCATCCGGTCCCCGGGCAGCACGGCTGACCCCTTCTTGGTGAGCAGTATACGGACGGACGAATATTCTCGGTCTGAAGTGCGTATGGAATTGAATCTGTTACCCGGCGAGGCGCGAGGTTATTGGAAATATCATTCGCCGGCCCGCTTTTCTCCACCCGGCGGGTAGCCAGGTGTAGCATGATTGGATGAAGGAATATATCCAGGTCCCAGTGGCCGAGTCGGATACCGTCAACGACGAGGGTGCATAACTTGGTGCAACCCTCAGCCGGTCGATTCCGACGCTGCTTACGTTCGGCTCGGTATCTGGCCAGAGCGGGAGTATCACGTTCGGCCTCGGCGGAAATAAAGAGATGATGGGTAGATTCCCAGATGGATTGGCCATGCCGGGAGAGGTACCCCTCACAGGCATTACGGAGATCAGCGAACCAGCCGACACGAGGTAAACACATATCCGGCATATCTGTCGCCAATACGGTCCATGACTTGAGAGACAGAATCGCATTTAGCGGGTCGAATTTGACTAGGTCAGGACGCCACACGGTAATTTTTTAAGTTTCCTTGGCGCCGGTGGAAAGACTCACAACGGTGGACGAGACAAATCTCGAGCGACGAAGGCACCGGTGAGGTCTGCAATGCACAAGCCCTCCAATTGCACATTGGACCATGGGTGAGCCGCAGTCTGTTCAGAAGCAGTCGTGACCTTCCGACGGAGAATCCAGGACGGGGGAGACTAGTCATTAGATTCGTTCTCACCCAGTGAAAAAATGTCGGGAGAAGGTTACCTCTCGTAACCCGCAGTAACGGCTTCGTCGCCGTCTACTTCAAGCAGGCTGGACCCCCCCCCTCCTCGCATCCGGAGAAGAGGCGGATGGACCTTGAGGATCGTGGGGAGAGATTCCGAGGAGAACTGGAGTAGCCGAAGGGCTGGACGAGGATCTCGGAGCACGGTCACGAAGGGGCGATTTTCCAGAAGCCAGCAAGCCGGAAGAGGCCGGAACCGGAACAGGGCCGGGGCCCGTTCCATTGTTTCCTGAACCTTTTCCGTGATCGCTGACGAGGCGGACAGTTTAAGCCGTTTAGCAGCCATGGGGGAATGAAGCGATGCAATTCTGATGGACCGACGTTTTCCTCCGTGTACCGGAGGATGCTCTGGAGAGTGTGGAAGCCGGCTGCGCGCTGGCTGGCACCAGTGGAGGGTTAGAGTCTCGGGAAGCATCCCAGATCCGGAGACGCGTTGTTATTTCCGTGCTGACGGTCACCGAACCTGTGGCAGATGCCTCTTCCCCGGATGGTCTGACACTCGCATCTGAATCGACAGCCAAAGGTAGAGATGGTGGAGCGGGAGTGGTCGAACCGAAGCCGCGGGGACAAGCTAAATCGAGGAGGTGCCGGATGGCCTGCCCGATAGGCGCAGGGCCCTTCATCAGACGATCCGTCTTGGCACCCGCCTCGGTCAGTCGGGTCCGGGCCGCCTGTATCGAGGATAAACAGTCCGCGCGGCGCTGCATAAGGTCGGAGACCACTTGTCGGGCATCATCCACGTTCGGCTGGGCCTCAGCATGCGTGACTTCAAACTCCTGGATTTGACGTTATAGCTTGAGCAGCGCAGATGCCGACCGATCCAGTGCTTTCTGATACTTTGCTAGCTTTTTCGCGAGACGGATCCGGTGATTCTCCAGCTGACCCAAGTTCACTTGCGAGCTCTCCAGCTGCTGGGAGAGGCGGATATACCTCTCGAAGTGCTTCGTCATCTTACAGGAAGCATGGGAAGACTCAAGCATCAGGATATGACAGTACATGACTCTCTGTTCTGTGAATGCATACATGGTGAGCGGATTGTAAAATGATCTTGAATAAGCGAGGATGCACTTACTTTGGGATTGCACGGCGGCCGTCGCTTTCTGATGCAAGATGCGCAACGAGTCAATAGATTCAGACAACTGTTTGTAGCGATCTCTCTCTTGAATGAGATCGGCTTTCTCACTTTCCAGTTGGCTGATGTGGCTCTGGAATTGGAGATCAGCCAGTACCTCCCGGACTCGGGCTTTGTCTGCCCGCTGATCAGCCAGTCTTGCAGTCAGGGACAACTCAGTGTTCGACTTCTCCAGGCTATCTACCTGAGCGGTCAGGGCAGTGATTTGAGTTACCAGGGTAGCCACCTCGGGCTGCCCTGGACGACTCCCGAGGCCAGCAGACCGGGTGCTTATGCAGCCTACCGTGGGCTTCGCTGGCTTCACGGAATGACCCGACGATGAGTCAGTGCGAGTATCGTCGTGACCTGATGTAATGGGGTGCCATTACATAAGTGATATTTAAGTAGAAATATCACAGTTCAATTTCAGACTTAATGTCTGAAATGTGAATATTGGATTATAAGTTGTTTTAATCCACTTTGAGAACAGATTCTGATATCATTATCGAATCTAACAAGTAATCTAATGATACAAATATCATTCAGACCAGCTTTATACTACATGTTTGTATGATTAGTTTAGATTTAATTATAGTTATTAACTCTAAACCACTCATAATATATTCACTCTTAAAGTTACCTTCTATCGCACAAGTAGCCTTAAGTATATATATTAATATAGATTGATTAATTAATAAATTAATTAGTCTTTATTAAAGTTTATCTATGGTAAACTAAGGAGGACCAAATTTACATTTGGTCCTACTCAATTGCACGCTTCCTCACTGCAATTTAACATTGTAAGCCGCGTAACAGTTGCCCTGTTACACCTGACATAGGAACGGCGGAGGAGTTGAAGTGCGAGAAAAGTAGTGAGATCGTGCCTCAACCGTTGTGCGGCTGCTACAAGACTCAGGGGCGGCTGCGGTGAAGTGACTTGAAAATTAACGGGCTAACCAGAAGTGAACGCACCCACCTGATTGGTGGAACTGTTGGTCTTAGCCGGCTGCCCGGACCAGCCAACATGGGACGTAGGCTAGTAGCTTCTGGATGTATTCTCTGGTGGCAGAAGGTTGCCAGGCACGGAATCGAGACAGGTGGACGTGATATCAAGGGATTTGTAACCGGGCTAGCCAGAGGTGGATCGGATGGCTGTCGATAGTGGATAACCGAGGGACGGATGGTCTGAAGGATGTCCGCGCCTGAAGACGACTAAGCTTTTCGGAGGACGGATGAGGCGCCAGAGTTGGACGCGGAGCTGCCAAGGAGGGGTTAACACCAGCGTTCAAGTGAGCTTAGATGGATGGCCATCCAGCCGAGCCGGCTGGGTGTGGTGTACAGTACACAAAGAGCATCCGGCCGATCCGATCCCGCTGGGTTTGGTGTACGGTACACCAAAGGCCATCCGGCCGATCCGATCCCGCTGGGTTTGGTGTACGGTACACCAAAAAACATTCAGCCGGCTGGGTTTGGTGTACCGTACTCCAAAGAGCATCCGGCCGATCCGGGCCGGGTTTGGTGTACGGTACTCCAAAGGAGCATCCGGCCAGATCGGCTGGGTTTGGTGTACGGTTCTCCAAAGAGCATCCGGCCGATCCGGCTGGGTTTGTTGTACATATAGATCCGTATGTATCAAACGTCTGTATAATACACTGTATTATACAGACGTATCATACAGCATTAAAAATACATACGTATTTTACGTATTTTTTTTCTTTTCGTGCTAGATAGACAGGAATCGACTGTAAGGTTTGAAGTGTAAACCCATTCTACACCCTAAACTAGCGTAGAAATAGCTTTTATAGAGTATTAAGCCCAAGTATTACAAGAGGTAAGATGAAATGATAAACACATATGTATGTGTTTATCATTTCATCTGTTTGATATCACTCACTACTTTAAACAATACTTTAATTCTACTTAGAAGGACAAATCACTTCATTCAAACAACATTAAATATTAAGATATGCAGATTTGTACTGATAACCTTTTTCAACTCACAATTTCACCACAACTGAACTGCCTCCGCTAAAATGCATGCCCTTCATCCTCTTTTTGTCGATGGATGGGCTTCCCTCTCTTCTTTTTATCCGTTATAACGGGTTACTACGGCAGTAATAAGCACCTCAACATGTCCTATCATAGGACATGTTGTGGACTATCACAAAACCAGATGACCGGTGAATAAGATGGTCGTGTCCAATTTGATCCGTGTGTCCCACTTAACCCGACCTTTACGGTAATTTTGTATTATAATACTGTATTAATACTGTATTATACACTGTGTCGAACCTCAAATTGTATAGTACGGATCTATAGTTGTTTTTCGGTATAGGTTTAGGACTACCATGGTTGAAGACTACGCAGGTCGCGCACCCCTGGATGATCCGGGTCCACCCCTGGATCCTGATAATTCTGGGGAGGGCAGTTCCAGCATGCCCATAGTAGTGGACGAAGGCGACACTGCTGGAGAAAATGAAGTGACGGGAGGTCTGCGAGTTGCGAAACATCTCCTATATTGTTTCAGCTCAGCATTCGGGACACTGCGCCCGTTCCAACATGTTAAAAGTCGAGACCAAAATTGCTTAGCTCGACTGCACCCCCACACAATATGTGTGACCCCTTTCCCGGGTGTGTTACACTGGTCATCCAGTACACACCCTCCTTGCGTAAAATATCCATCATAATAGACATTTAATTGGAACGTAGCTGCCCGATATATGCTCCACAGTTGATAGTCGGATAACATGTGATCATGCTTCCACAGCTCATATGGTGTCTGCTCCTGCACATTCCGGTTCCACTCTGACTCCTCTCGCCTGCTTTTCCATCTATCTCGTACTCTTGGTAGTGCACTTGATAGTGCCTGAAAATAGAAACTGCGAAAGGTACGTCTAATCCAGCTTTTCACCGAGTGATTGTGTACCCCGGCTTTAATAGACCAGGGATAATTGTGCAACCTTGGATGCGCCGCAAAACCAAGTCCCTTCAACCGTTGATGTTCACCCACCGCGATGTCCTCTTTGTTGTTGCGTTTGATCCCGGAATTGCTCTCCGTTTCGTCCCAGTAAATGCCATCATCACGCTGTCGCAATGCCCACGTATGACCGGTTAATGGACACGTGCCTGTCACTTCTCGTGCTGTCTCAATCGTCCATGCCACTGATTTCCATTGGTCTTGAGTGTTGATAAGTTGCGGTCGCCCCGCCGCCCCGATTTCTTCGCCAATCTCCACCCTCGGCGAGCCCAGAGTTATACTTAGCAACCATCTCCCTACTTTTCTTCGAGAGTGACTGGTCTCTCCCTTTCCTTGCACTGTCCATTGATACGTGGTCCTCCCGACTTTCTTGATGTGTAGGTCCTTAATGGTATACCGTGGCAGTTTCGCGAATTTTATCGGCGCCAACACATCCGCGTTCTCGTCTCTGATCCAGGGGTTGTCAAACCACGCAAAGGTTCCCCAGAACGCTTTAAGCGACTGTCTCCCGCACTCGCGCCAGTCAATGTCGTCGACAGCAGCGTGTACTTGTACTTGCTCTCCCCGATGCAGGATTTCCTTCGTACGAACGGACTGTGTGGCACATTTCCCTTGTATAACTGCTAAATTAACGGTCACGTACCTTTCTATCTGTGGTAATTCGTCGAGCGATGGTCCTAGAGATCGCGAAAGGTGAAAAATCACCGGTGACATCTTCTATCCCCCTTCATTTTGTTTTCCGTCTCCCAGTTGTCCTACAAGGTGATACCCATACATTAGTATTATCCGTTTTACCAAGTGACACCAATTTCGCCACGCTTGCGTATATCTGTCATTCGGATCGAGTAACCACATCTTTGCTTCCTTTACTGCTAACGTGTGGATAGCGACTGGGATCGAAATCAGCCCTAATCCTCCGGCGTGTCTTGGTATGAAAAGTAGATGCGGAGAAATCTTGTGTCGTCCCGGTTCGCATGTTGTCTTGTTGCTCCATACAAACTTCTTCTGTGTGGTGGAGCCGATTTCCAAATCCATGACCGAAGTCTTGGGTGGAATCCGGATACCCACTGGCCCGGACGACCAACTATCGGAGGGGTACTCCGTTGATCCTGATCAGCATCAGAATCAGATGAATCACCATTATGGTGACTGATCTGATCCTCCCGGTCATCTGGCCGGTCTTCATGCTCGTCAGGATCTATGTTTATCTTCATCTCACCTTGTGTACCCGTTGATCGGGGGTGGTTACACTCACTTAGGTGGACTCGGTGACGAAACGATGATCTTGATCAGGTCGGAGGGGATGACCTTCTCGAGACGGGGGGTGTCCTCGGGTGAAAATCTTCACCGGAGAACGGGTTGGGGTCGATACTTAATCAGTATCTAGGCACTGATCAGGAAAGTTCGTCTGATCAGGCCAGCCAATGAGAGAGATATAACGAAACCAAGAAAACGCGATCAAACCACGATCTTCCACAGTAATCCACAAACGTTATCTCCACAAAACCTTTTCCAATATTATTGACGTGTTCCAAACACGTGTGCGTTGAGGGTGAGGTTCGATCACCTAAAACAAACCCGTCGGGGGTCTTCCGGTAAGCCAAAATGCGTCTAAGCGCGTCTTAACCGGGAATTAGTTGAGCAAGAGGGGACTAATCAACCCTGTGCTCCCAATGACCGCAACACGTGGCGGAGCGACTCTTTGCTTTAGGGGGGAATCAAAACCTGTTATTATATATGCAATGCCCTATACATGTGTACCGTACATCAACTCATGCCTGACCTATACTTCGAACCTATTTACTTCGTCGCACGGTTGCGTAACACCACCTTGCCCATCCTGGCTGCACCTTCAAGCTGATCTGTACCACTTCTGCCCTGATCACGACCCGACTCTTCGAAAGATCTTCAACCCGTCCCGATCTTCGACAAACGACCTTGAAACCACTTGGGATCTGCTCTTCTGACACCTGCCCACTTCATATTCCGCCCGGCTAAACCGAGAACTTTACTTGCCTTTGCATCTGAACGCTGATCAAGGGCTGATCAGCCCTGATCACGATCGGCATAGTGATCAAGCGAGTGATCAGGTGGTGATCAGGCCGATCAGCCCTTGATCACCTCGGGAACGCTCTGGGTCATCATCATCACGACTCAATTCATCTTCTAGGCCATACTTCCGACCTTTATACCCCGTCAGGACAACCATAGAACACCGATCTCGACTGATCAGGCCTGATCAGGCCTTGCCACGTCATCTTCGGACAAACCATAGGTTATCATCACTCACACAACCTGTCACTCCACATGCCCGACTTCATTCCACATTTAATCTTCATTGCTCGGGCATAACAGGCTGATCAGGCCGTAACTTCGTGTCATGATCAACTTCAACCATTATACCATTCATAGATCGGCTGGACGCCTGCCTTTGACACGTCATGTCAACAGTTACTCTTCTCATATTACATCCACGGGAACTCCACTTAGTAACCGTAATAACGATCGTGATCGTGATCTCAATCATTCCATCAGTGTCTGGGACTGGGCTTAACGACAGTACTTGGCTGATTTCTCCACATCGTGAATATCCGTTGTCCGCCACCTTTTCCTTTTACTGTGATCAGCCTTTTCCCACCCATCAACCGTCAAATGTTGATGGGTGTTCTATCGTCACCAATCAACGGCCATGTGTGGTCCACTTCAGTCCCAATATTTTCCGATCGCTTTACCACAGCCGCCCCTGAGACTAACTGCAGCCGCACAACGACTGCAGTTCGACTCACTCACTTTTAAACTTCCTCTCTGGCGATCACCATGGCCGACGCGAGCCGATCTTCTCTTCCTTCTTCGTCTTCTTCGGCTGCCCGCCCGATCGCTGCCTCGCCTTCCGTTTCCAGCTCGACTACTTCCGTGATCGCCCCGATCACGACCTCGGCGCCGATCACGACCAGCCTCATTCGTCCGACGACGACCCTCGCTTCGTATCGCCTGCCTCGGAATCCTCCCGCTCAACCTTCCTCAGATCGCCCCCTCCGTTATCTGGAACAGCTCGCTCGCCTAATAGATGGATCGGGTCCATTCACTTTGGGGCCTGTGGAGGCTTGTCGGCTACGGTCGGAACTCCGAAGTGCAATTCCCGAGTTGGTTTCTCTGTATGATACCAATCGGGCACTTAACGTTGAGTTATCCGACCGTCGGATCGTTGCCGATTCCTTGGCACATGATTCCGCTGATCTGGCTGCCCAGCTATCGACTCTCCGGCTAGATCACGACCGGCTTGGCCAAGACTTGCGAGACATGACTGATCGCGTTCAGGGTTTGACGATGGAGCGTGATCAGTTGTCGGCTGACCTCGCTGCTGGGCGACTTTCCAAGCCTTCGGACACCGTCGCCTCTTTACAGTCGCTGATCGATTCGCTGACTATTACCATCCGCGATCAGGGTACGTTTATCTCATTCACTTCTTCTGTAATCCGTATTTGACTCTCCATGTTTATTTCCAGATGAACGTATTGAGGCGATGAAAGACTCGATGGTCGAGATGGTGGATCATCTACAACGGCTCGATGTGATAGCAGCTGAGGATTGCCGGCGCGAGCTTAATCTTGCTCGGGGTTAAACTTAAAACCCTAGAGCTCGATGATCGCGCCTGGCTCCAGCATGACGCCGACCTGATAAACCTCGCGGTGCAGACTATGGAGAGGTGGACCAAACCAAGCACCGGTTCGGGGTCAGTTCGGACGGCCTTATAACGGCTTCCTGGGATGATCAGCTCCTTTACTCCGTCTGGGACACCCCCACAGTCTCCAGAGTCTGACTCACCATCACCCGCGTCCTCCGTCGCTTCCTTGCCGGTGAATAGTGCTTATCAACCCGTGATCAGCATTGCAGCGGCTTCTCCGTCTACGCAATCTCATTTACCAGCGACTTAGAGATCAGGACCTTCGGCCTTGAGTTCTGCGAAGCGCAAGCAGGCCAGTTCGTCGAAGAAGAAGATGGCTCCCACCAAGCGATCACGTCTTGCGATTGACTCGGACGACGAATCGACTGATCTGGACGAGAGGACGTTGTCTGTTCTGGCCCGATCGCGCAGCACTGATCGCCGTACGCAAGCACCAAGCCATTCAGGCGTAAATTCGTTGGCCCAGGCCGTTACTTTGCTGGAGTCAGATGACGACGATGACGATGATCTCGAGGAGGAACAACCGGCTCAAGCTGATCCTAACATTCCTCCAGCGACCACTAGGGCAGCGACCGCCCCGCCGCCCAATTTCACGGGCGTTTTCATCCCGGCGCAGCAATCGTCGGTCGGAGAAGATGATTACAGTTACAATCCGAACCAAAGGTTCATGGATCTGTATGTCGTCATGCAGGGCAAGCCGACTTCTGCTCACATAGCAACACGGAAACCTTGGAGTGCTGATCAGGTCTGGGATCTGACGCCTCGGGTTCTTGAAGTGAGGCAGAAACTCGTCCCTCGCTTGTGGTCCCGCCCGCCAGGCTGGATCTTTCCGACAAGATCGCCGGCGCCCAAAGACAAGCAGTGGTAACCGAAGGTGCTGACCAGAGGCGCTATTGAGCTTCTGATCGATTCAGCACCTTGGGATGGCCTCCTGACACCTATGCCTGGGCTGGCGTTTCCTGATCATCCTTGGTTTGTCGAGCTGCAGGGACGCTTGGCTTTGTATTACCAGGAGCACGTGCAAACAATATGGGAGGCGACTCACCATTTCCCGATCACGGCGGCGATGCGCAAGGACGCGTGGATCGAGCATTACCATCATGCTCGCAAGCGTCGACGCACCAAAGCCGGGGCTGCTTGGGCCACAATCTGCGATTATATCGTCGACGGAATCCAGCACAGCGAGTGTGATCTGGACGTTTTCCTGTTCCCTGGCGTCCTGCATTTACCTGTTCGTCGAGCGGGATCGCGAGGACTCAAGGCTGACGACGGGGATTGGTATCCCGGTTATGGGCATATAACTCCGGTCGCCACGCTGCGTGATTGCCTGATCTGGACCGATCAGCAGGAGCCTTGGCGAAACCAGTTCCGATCAAGTCCCATGGATCATTCAGGGTTCACGGTTTCTCGCCTGCGCACTAAGTATGGCCTGTGATCGTCGTGATAACCAACTTCTATTTCGTTTTCCATAATCACTAATATATCACGACAGTTCTTGATGATTTTCGCATTCCACCTTCGTATATCTTGTTCATGTCTCATTATCGTCTCCATCTTGTATGTCGGTCGCTCTCATGCGTGCAGGTATAATTCTTGAGTAATATATGTATGTATATGTATCCGTTTACTCCAAACCAGCTCAACCACCCTGATCTCCACTTGCCCGATCATTACATTTGGCTGATCAGTCACAATGTGTCAACCCAGGCTATTGAGATTCCTGGTTACCCTCTTGGTGGGTTTGCATCACTCCAAATCGATTCCGTCTCACCCGATCACGTTCAAATTCTCTTAATAAAGCTCCACAGTTCAGATCACGTTCATCTACCCACTCGGGATCGTCATAACCCTTCCACCGAACCAAGTATTCACGGTGGGTTCGGCCAAATCGGGTCCTCTTGCCTGATCGGGTATCCAAAACCTTCTCCACTTCGAATTCGTTCGGGTCCAACGCTCTTTCCCAACTGTCTTCGGGTAAGAGAGCTTCGTCAAAATCAAACCTTGGCTGATCATCGCATGACAGCCTGGTTTTAGGCCGATCAGGGTATTCTCGAACCAGTTTCAACTTCGACAAGTGGACAATCGGGAAAATTCCATAATCGGTACCTGCAGTATCAGCCGAGCGGCATGATCACCGATTAGTTCGGCTACACGGAACGGTCCATGCCACAAATGTGCTAACTTCTTGGCATATCCTTCTTTCACGCGGTCCAAGTAAAGCCAAACTCTTGATCCTGGATCGATATTATGCGAATCGGCCTGATCATTGTTCCGATCAGCTCTTTCTTGGATAGCCCTTCGCAATCGTTCGTTGACTTGTTCCCGCGCATGTTGGTAGTGACGTTGGAGTCCCATACGCCATCGACGAGCTTCGCGATCTCGACCTCGTGTGCACCCAACAGGGATCACCGACTCGATGGTAGATCGGGGTCCCAACCATACGCCAGGTAGAATGGAGTATCTCCCCTGATCCGATCAAAAGAGGAATTCAACGCAAACACCAGTCTCTCCGCATATTCATCCCAATCTTGTTGCGCGGAGTCTGCGACATACATCTTGATAGCCCTGGTCAACGTTTGTACCATCCGTTCGGCTTTACCATTCGCCTGTGGACGATACGCCATGGTCGCGCTCTGTTTCTGGCCAAGCATCTGATTAAATGATCGGAACACTTCGGCCATAAAACCCGGTTCGCGATCATGCCTGATCACTTCACTGGCTCCAAATCGTCGAAAAACACATTCTTCATAACTGCAAGCGACTTGTTGGGCTGTTCGGGTAGATCCCGCTTTCGCGATCACCAATCCCGTGAGCAGATCAGTCCAGATCAGCAACTCTGTATTGCCCTTGAACGATTTTGGCAGGGACGATATGTGATCCATCGCTATCACTTGGAAAGGGTAGGTCCCAACAAACTCTTGTATACTTCGATATAATCCTCTCCAATGAAAATGTTTACGGATCCTGTGATAAGTTCGACCTACGCCCTGATGGCCACCCTCCAAACTAACATGATAATGATGTAAGATATCAGCTTGTAAAGTCTTCGGGATCACGAGTCTTGCCGATCGGTCCAAATCTGCATCGGCCTGATCAGCTTGGACATAGTAAAACAATAGGTCATCTTCGTCGATCTCGTAGTTAGACACGATCTTGGCACAATCTTTTGCTTCACTCTGGCTCAACTTCTCCAGATCACCCTTTAGAAACGCCTTCAAATCAACGATCCATTTTTCCTCGTCTTGAGCCTTGAGAATTCTTTCGATCCGCATCTCTTGTACTATTTCCTCTGCCAGGCTTTCTCGAGAGGGTGATCTG
>MIQA02000725.1:0-23684 GCA_001887855.2 Sclerospora graminicola | reverse complement strand
CTATCGTCCGCCTTTGAGTTTCCCTGCTCGGCCTTCTCCGAGTCGCCCCGTCAATTACTTGGAGCAGCTGGCTCGTCTGGTGGAGGGATCCGGTCCGCTCACGCTGGGGTCAATGGAAGCTAGTCGATTGCGGTTGGGGCTCCAGAGCGCAATTCCTGAGTTAGTTTCCGTGTACGATGCTAACCGGACATTTAAAGCCGAGTTGTTTGATCGTCGGGTCGTCATCGATACTCTGGAGCGTGATTCTGCCGACCTGGCAAAGCAACTGTCGGCTTTGCGACTAGATCGCGACAAGCTTGATCAAGAATGGCAGGACATGACAAATCGCGTTCAAAGTCTGATAGTTGAGCGTGATCAGTTGTCTGCTGATCTCGCTGCTCTACGCATCGCCAAGCCTTCGGATACTATCGCTTCTCTGCAAGCGATGATTCGCTAGCTGTCTGTTACTGTTCGCAATCAAGGTATGTCCATCCCATCCGCTTCTTCTGCAATCTGTATATAACTTTTCTATGCTTGCTTCCAGACGAGCGCATCGAGGCGATGAAGTGTTCGATGGTCGAGATGGTGGGTCATTTGCAACAGCTCGATGACCACCGTCGCGACCATGATCAGCTGCTTCATGACAAAATTCGTACTGCCGAGGACGTCGAGCGCCTGGAAGTCGAGATGCGTTACACGGATGAACAGGTCCAGCTCTTGGTGAAGCTGTATTCGGATTCGCGCATCGGCCGTGCGAACGTACAGAAAAGGTTTCGCGAGAGCCAGAAGGAAGCTGAAGATCGCCGGCGCGAGCTTAATCTTGCTCGGGTTAAGCTTGAAACCCTAGAGCTCGATGAGCGCACCTGGGCCCAACGTAACGGCGACTTGAGGAAGATTGCACTCCAGACCATGGACAGGTGGACCGACCCGAACGCTGATTCGGGGTCGCTTCGGACGGATTTTCAGAGATTCCCTGAGCTGATCAGCTCTCTTGCTCCGTCTGGGACACCGTCGCAGCCTCTTGGATCTGCCCCGCCATCGCCCACCTTCTCCGTCGCTTCTTCGCCGATCCAAGATGTTGATCAGCCCGTGATCAATACTGGAGCGGCTTCTGCGTCCACTCCATCTCGTTCGCCGCTAGCCTCGAGATCGGTCTCATCGATCTTGAGTTCTGCGAAGCGTAAACGGGCAAGCTCATCAAAGAAGAAGATGGTTCCTGCCAAGCGCTCTCGTCTTATTGCTGACTCGGACGACGAGTCGAAAGATCTGGATGAAAGGACGCTAACTGCTCTGGCCCAATCACGCAGCGCTGATCGTCGAATTCCAGTGGCGGCCCCGTCGGGCTCAGCTTCGCTGACCCGGGCCGTCGCTTTGCTTGACTCCGACGGCGAGGACGAAGATGATCTGGAAGAGAAGCGACCGGCTCCGGCTGCTTCTAGCGCTCCTCCACCCGCCAGTACGACGCCGACCACCCGACCGCCCAACTTCACTGGCGTCTTCATTCCAGCGCGCAAATCGGCGATCGAGCAAGACGACTATAGTTATGATCCGAATGAGAGGTTCATGGATCTATACGTCGTTATGCAGGGCAAACCGTCGCATGATCATATGACGACCCGACGACCCTGAAGTGCCGATCAGGTATGGGATCTAACGCCTCCGGTTCTTTCGGTAAGACGCATACTCGTCCCTCGCTTGTGGTCCCGTCTGCCAGGGTGGATTTTTCCAATTAGGTCGTCGACGCCCAAGGACACGCAATGGCAATCTATTGCTGACAAAGGAGTCATCGAGCTTTTGATCGACTCAGAGCCTTGGGATATCCTCATGACGCCTATACCCGGGTTGGAAATTCCTGATCGTCCCTGGTTTGTTGATCTGCAGGGACGCCTGGCCCTGTATTATCAATATGGAAGGCGACCCAGCATTTTCCGATCACAGCGTAAGGACGCGTGGCTGGAGCATTATTATCATGCTCGCAAGCGCGGACGCAGCAAAGCCGGGCCTGCTTGGGCTGTGATCTGCGACCATGTGGTCGATGGGATTTAGCGCGGCGAGTGCGACTTGGACGTTTACATGTTTCATGCCGTGCTGCATCTGCTTGTTCGCCGGGCGGAAATGCGAGGCACCAAGGCCAACGGCGGGGAGTGGTATCCTGGTTATGGGCTCCCGACTCCGATCGGCACGTTGCGCGATGTATTGGGCTTTGCCGATCGTCAAGAACCCTGGCGGAACCAGTACCAATCAAGCCCCATGGATCATCCGGCGTTCAAGATTTCCCGTCTGTGCACGAAGTATGGCCCTTAATTGTCGTGATAACCAGCTTTCGTTTCATTCTTTTCTTAATCATTAATATATCACGACAGCTTTCTGATAACTTTCATGCTCCATATCCACACTTCATATCCAGGTTCCAGTACTGTCTTCATCTTGTATGGCGATCGTTCATATGCTTGCGAATGTAGTTTTCGTGGATTATATGTATATATATACATTGACTCTGAACCAGCTCAATCACCTTGATCTCCACTTGTTTGACCATTACCATTGGCTGATCCATCACCATATGTCAACTTAGACTATTGAGACTCCTGGTTGCCTTCTTCGTGAGTTTGCATTACTCCAAATCGGTTTCGTCTCACCCGATCACGTTCAAACTCCCCTAATAAAGCTCCACAGTTCAGATCCCGTTCATCTACCCACGATGGATCGTCGTAACCTTTCCACTGAACCAAGTAATCACGATGGGTTCGACCAAATCGGGTCCTCTTGCCTGATCGGGTACCCAAAATCTTTTCCACTTCAAATTCATTTGATCCAACGTTCTTTCCCAACTGTCTTCGGGCAAGAGAGCTTCGTCGAAGTCAAACCTTGGCTGATCATCGGATGACAACCTGGTTTTTGGTCGATCGGGGTATTCCCGGACCAGCTTCAGCTTCGACAAGTGGACGATCGGGAAAATTCCATAATCGGTACCAGCAGTGATCAACCGGGCGGCATGATCTCCGACCAATTCGGATATACGGAATGGTCCATGCCACAAATGCGCTAACTTCCTGGCGTATCCTTCTTTCACGCGATCCAAGTAAAGCCAGACCCTTGATCCCGGTTCGATATTATGCGAATCGGCTTGATCATTATTCCGATCAGCTCTCTCTTGGATCGCCCTCCGCAGTCGTTCATTCACTTGTTCCCGCGCATGCTGGTAATGGCGCTGGAGTCCCATGCGCCATCGACGAGCTTCGCGATCTCGACCTCGGGTACATCCGACGGGAATCACCGACTCGATGGAAGATCGAGGGTCCCAACAACACGCCAAGCAGAACGGAGTATCTCCCCTGATCCGATCGAAAGAAGAATTCAACGCAAACACCAGTCTCTCTGCATACTCATCCCAATCTTGTTGAGCGGAATCCGCGACATACATCTTAATAGCTCTGGTTAGCGTCTGCACCATGCGCTCGGCCTTGCCGTTCGTCTGCGGACGGTAGGCCATGGTCGCGCTTTGTTTCTGACCAAGCATCTGATTAAACGATCGAAAAACTTCAGCCATGAAACCTGGTTCCCGATCGTGCCTGATCACATCACTTGCTCCAAACCGCCTAAAAACACATTCCACATAACTGCAGGCGACTTGTGGGGCTGTTCGGGTAGATCACGATTTTGCGATCACCAATCCTGTGAACAAATCAGTCCAAATCAGCAGTTCTGTATTGCCCTTGAACGATTTCGGCAAGGACGGTATGTGATCCATCGCTATCACTTGGAAGGGGTAGGTCGCCTGGATATTTCCAGGTGATCTACCTCGGATGTTCGGCATACCCTTCCCGGTTTCGCAATCTGTACATCTTCCGACAAACGTTTGGAAACTTCGATATAAACCTCTCCAGTGGAAATGTTTGCGAATCCTGTGGTATGTCCGACCCACACCCTGGTGATCTCCCTCTAAACTGACGTAATAAGGATGCAAGATATCTGCTTGTAAGATCTCCGGAATCACAAGTCTTGCTGATCGGTCCAGATCTGCATCGGCCTGATCAGCTTGAACATAGTAAAACAACAAATCGTTTTCGTCAATCTCATAGCTGGACGCGATCTTAACACAGTCTTTTGCTTCACTCTGGCTCAATTTCTCTAAATCACCATTCAGAAAAGCCTTCAAATCAACGATCCATTTTTCTTCGTCTTGTGCCTTGAGAATTTTTTTAATCCGCATTTCCTGTACTATTTCTTCTTTTACGCTTTCTCGAGAGAGCGGCCTGTTAGGTGTTGACCTGGCTCGTGATCTCGTCATGATTGAGACCTGGGCTGCTTCCTGTTTATCTTCCGCATGAATCAGCTCGGGCAGCCTATTGATCTCGACCAATTCCTCCAGCAATGCTTTATCGGTAACTATCGACCCAGTCTGATCACGCATGGCCATCGTGGCTAGGTGATCTGCACTCCGGTTCCAATCGCGTTTCACTTGTAAGAGGTCAATACTTGGCCATCCACGTAGAGCTTTCAGAACACGATCGTTCAACAACTTCAAACGCGGTGCCTTGCAATCGATCTTCCCAGTGATCTGCCGAATCACCAGATTTGAATCTCCACATATGATTACACTTCCAGTCTTTTGCTCTTGCAGGTAGTGTTGTTATCTCCCCGGGTATTTACCTGGTTATTATCCATCAGCGAGTTAATAACATTTTAAGCTAGGTTTTTAACAATGGGAAAAATCGAAGACATAATATGTATGCTTTATGTATGGTGCATTAATTAGACAGCATCAATGCTGGCTTTCTACACAAATCGCACCGTCTTTGCTAAACTTGTATTTCCCTGGGTAAATACCATTTGGTGCATTTTTAACAGGGTATTTAACAGAATGGGTATTTACCAACCTAACAACACTACTTGCAGGAGATCCAAACCTAGCAGCAGACCGCCTGTATTCGGCTTCATTGACCGTGATGCCCGGGGTATAGTCTGAACCAGCAGATATTACGGTCCATTCCGGCAATTTCCACAACAACGCGTTATACGCCCCTACGCCTTTCTTCACGCTCGCTGATCCGTCGAAACTTACCACGATCAGATTTTCCTCCGAGCCGACGATCGGTGGGGGTATAGTGATTGATTCTCGCGGTTGCTTTCGAGAAGCGACCTTGATCAGAGCTTCATCGGCTTCTGATCGGGGTGTGATACTGGCCGCCAGCGTACCGAGAATTTCTTCTTCACCCTTGGTGCATTTGATGATTTCCAAGGTCCACTGAGATAACAGCGCTGCCCATCGCCCCAGTCTTCCTTCTAACCCGTTCGCAGACAATAACCAAGCTAGAGTAGATCGCCTAGACAATACCTTGATCGATCTAGTCACCAGCATGGAGTAACAGACATCCAATATGCGTAGTAGTGCCAACACTTCTTTATCCACAATACCGTAGTTGACCTCGTTCGGCTTTAACGTCCGGCTTGTAAACGTCACTGGGCAATATACTCCGTCGTGATCTTGGACCAGTGCGGCCGATGTTGACCATTTACTGGCGTATAGAATCATCACGGGAATCTTCTCTGGATCGAAATGCTTCAGTATCGGAGTCGAAATCATCTTCGCCTTCAGCATACTGAAAGCTACCATAGCTCGTTTCATATGATCCTCTGACCCTGGCACAGTTCGATCGACCAGCAATCCAGTCTTGAAATTCGATTCGATAACTTCGGTTTCGCGACCAGTATCACTTAGTGACTTTCCCACTCGATCACGTTCTCGTAGCCCCTGATAGCCCACTCCCTTTTATTCGTATTATATAGCGGCATATATCGAGAAGTCTTCGATATACCGGGTATAATAAGTCGGGGATTCAATAAAAGACTGCATAACCTTCAGTGATCGGGGAAAAGGTAGGTTACTGAGAGCGCCCAAATCTTTCGGGTTTGCTTCCAAGCCCTGAATCGACACATTATGGCCAAGGTAGGCGACTTTGGGTTGACCCCAGAAGCTCTTGACTACGCTGATCATAAATTCCAGCGCTCGCAAGTGTCAAGGAGTCGTTTGATCTTATCACATAGCATATCCCATGATGTTGCCGTAACTAGGATGTCGTCTATATAAGATCGCCTTCCCAAAACTGATCGTTTCTGATCTTGGTCCGGTTCACCCTCCGTAAACACGTCATGTAGATCGGTGGCTTCTCGATCGGCACTGATCTGGAAATATCCATAAAGAGTATTATCAATCAGTCTCTGATAGATTTGTGGAGCATTCTTCAACCCAAACGGCATCCGGTTCCATTTAAAAAGGCCAAAAGGTGTAACGGAAGCCGAAATTTCTCGCGCACGATCAGTCATTGAAACCACCCAGAAACCTCTAGCCATATCAAGCAAACAAAACCATAAAACTCTATCCAGATCTTCCAGTAAATCATTTATCAGGGGCATCGGGTAGACCATCAACTTTGTGAGGCGATTCACCATTCTATAGTCGATACAAAGTCGAATATCGACCCCGTTCTTTTTTATCACAATCACAATCGGTGATGCCCACTGCGATGTTGAAGGTCGGATGATTTTTGTACTCAACACTCCCTTGATCAAAATGGATAACTTTTCCCGGTATTGTGGTGCAACTTTGCGACAACGTTGAGCGATCGGTCTCGCATTTCCCACGTCTATATCACAAACAGCCCCAAAGGCAGCTGGGGGTAGGACGTTACCCTTCCCAATTAATAAATGGCGCCTTTTCCAGATGATCTTCTTTAGCTGATCGATCTGCTCGGGAGTGTTCACTTCGGGATCACCGACCTGTAGATCCTCCATGGTGACTTCTGGTATATTGGTCGATACTTCCGGCAAAACTGCCATCTGCTTCTCGATACCTTCAATGTACTGATCACCACCTTCATGTATACACACCTGTTCGTCTACCGGATCTACTTCCTCCGGTTCGGCATTATCTTGGGCCGCCCCTTGTGAGTCATCCAACTGGTGATCTACTTCGGGTTCACTTTCGTCCTTAACGACTTCGGCAGGTTCATCCTCCTTTTTCTCCTCAGGATCGTTTCTGAACTCGTCACCATAATTTCGCGCTCTGGACCTGCTGCTTTTGGTGAGCCGGGTCTAATAATACTCAAAACTTGTGGACCTTTTTTGACCCGGCTTTCCCCTGTCGCTTCGACCGACGGTCTCCTGATCAACAGCTTCGTCAGAATAGCATATCCCGGCTTCTCAACCAAAGGTGAGATATCTTCGTCTGCTAGGTCTTCGTCCCTGATCAGGTATGTGGTGGCTTGATAAGCCAGATTTTGCCATTCAATATATCTTCGTGATCCCACTGAGACATACCCAATCTGTCGAGGTACTTTCCCTTCGGGTAACCACATCCCTAGGATCATGTCTTCGTGAACGATTAGCGGCTGATCGGATATATTCGTAACCCTGATGTAACTTGATCTGCCGATACCTTTAACGAACGTTGGTACCCATCGTTCACCACGGGTTAGCCACAATTTCTGTTGCCGATCGCTCGGCCGAATCATGACGTCGACTGATCGGGCCACCCCGATGTTCTCGTATTGACCCATTTTTAGCATCCGTACATGAGTACCATATAAAGGTCGCGGCCGGATAGCTGAATCTGCACCTCATCCGGCAGAGTCAGGGTTTCATGAGACAGGTCAAGTCGTATACCGGCTGGTACCATAAAATCCATCCCCAGTATCGCGTCTTGACCGGCTAACCGGCCAACCCAAGCGTTAAAATAGTAGACCAGGGATCCTGCCAGGGTGATCTTCACACGTGATCGTCCTTCCGTCATATATGAGCTCTCGCCGATCCCAACACATTCTTGCCTCTGGGTACTGTCTATACGACATCCCACCTTACGAGCAAAGGCGGAGTCGATGATCGAGACTTCTGCTCCAGAGTCAAATAAAATAGTGGCTTTTTCATTGTTGATCTTTCCATTAGCTTTAGCCTGTTTAAACCACTTGTCGGGAGAGTGATACTTCCAGTATCCTCTGGATTCACCGGGCAGTAGATCCAACTCCATGATCACGTCCGATCGGGAATATTCATCCACTCTGAGACTGTAGATCGGACACCGATCGATGCAATTTAAATTAGAACATGTATTGTCGGTTATCTTCTTTTCCTCAAACTTATCTCCGCTACCGACATATGCATAAATGCAGAACATAGATCGCTCGGCTCGAACCCGATTCCAACCTGGCGAGCGATCTAGTTTAACATCTTCTCAACATCTGGTGGGAGCATACCAGCATGTTTAGTCGGCACATACCACTTGCGCATTAGATTAAAAAACTCTTCAATAGGGCAGGCGCCGGCGTCATGAAGCTTCCCACAGGTCTTGCATACGAAAAAGCAATGATCAGAAGGGTGACCTTTATGATCACATTTTCCACACGTAATTCTTTTCCAACAATCACGATCTCCATGTTTGGTCGACCCACAAAGCACACATTTCTTACGAGATCGGTCCTGATCAGGTTGGATACCACCAGGTTTCCGTCCGTCCATGCCATTAGTCGATGATCTCGGGCGATACACTGGCTCCGTCGTAAAGATATGACGGTACTGTTCCTCGTCCGAGCTCAGACTCGACTGACCACTTTCCTCCTCCGAACCCGAACTGTCTGATTCCTTCGTGATCATTCGAATTGCTCTGGCTGGTCGTGCTGCCGGTATCTTGCCCTGATCAGGGTGTGGCTTTGACCGGTACCGGTTCGATCCTACCTCGACCTTGGGCTGTCGACTCTTGGCTCGCTGCAGCGTCCTCAGAGTCAGTTCCAGTTGTTCTGAGTCCTTTATACGGAGCAGGGTTAGCTGATCAGCCGGATCGCGATTATCCAGAGTACCAATGAAGTGTTCGACATGTTCGCGGGCTATATCCGGGTGTCGTGGATCCTTGATCGGCATTTTCGCGCGTAGACCAGCAACATTCAACCGATGTAAGTACTCGATCGGCGTCTCGTCGGATCTTTTCTTCATGTGATAGTACTGTCTAGCGACAGACACCCCCGAATTGCAATACTGTTCTTCAAACTCTTCACACAAACGAGGCCACTTCAAACGCACTTCTCGACTCAGCTGTTTAAGCCAGTTCTTGGCCGGACCTTTCATTAGATCAGCGAAGATCAGGCATCTTTCACCTTCCGGTGTCTTGTCCCTCAGAAAAGCTGACTTAGTCCGACTTAACCAAGCTCTGGCCTGATCATCATCCATATCCTTGCCGGTGAAATCTTTCAATTCCGAGATCGCAGACATTCGCACTCGGGTGATCGTTCCGGATTCACTGTCAAATGCCTGCGCGGAGGCCATATTCGCCCTACGAGGCATCTCAATGTCCAGATCATCCGGATCGAAATGCTGACTGATCTCTCCTTCTGACTCCATGTCCACATCACTACGTGGGGGCGATCTATGAAATCGATCTTGGTGACCGACCTGGCATATCGATCGAACAATTCCGGCTGATCGAACTGATTCCATATCCACGTCCACGGGTTTCTTAGCTGGTTTCTCGGCGGATTGATTCATGTTTGGTGTTGATCGCCATGGTTGTCCTTGCCCAGGTGTGTACTGCGGTAATCCGTATTGTTCACTTGCAAATCGGCTCATCATAGTCGCGAACATGGTTCTCATTTGCTCTGGGACCTCCGGTATGTTGATAGGGTCACTGCAGGGAGTCGGATGGTTCTGTGGAACTTCTTGAGCATCTTCAAAAATATCGTCCGATCCGACTTGACCAGGTTCAGGCTTCCTTTTCCTGTTCTGCGACTCGATCTTGGGGTCGATCTGCTTGATCCCTTTCGGGACCAACGTCATACGCGTTATCTCAACCGAGGAGTCGGTGGATGCCGCTCCAGTTTGTGATGACGATTGATATATCGACTCAATATCCATAGGATACTCAACCAACTGTGATCGGTGCGAAGGATCCGCGATCGGCGACTGGACCACTGGGTTCGCCCCTAGTAACGAGGCAAGGTGATCATACAGAGTTGTCATAGCTTCTCTGATCGTCTCTTGATCCAGATCGAAAAGCATATTCGCGTCGAAGGCACCAGTAGTGAAGCCAACTTCGTCAATCTGCGCCAAGAGGTTCCTGATCAGATCAAGTTGACTGCCTGTGATCACCGGCCGGGTCGCTCGACCTTCAAGCTTCCCGATGATCTTAGGTTTAATGATCTTCATCACTCGGTTGGTAGCCAGGAACTTGTGAAACCCTCGAAGATAGAACAGTCGTTCCACATCTTGGACAGTGGTCTTCTCGGCTGGTTCGATCTTCTCTTCGTCCTCCTCGAAGATCTTCGGTTTAGGTTTCACATATTTTTTAGGTGGATCACAATGATCCGCCCCCATGTTTTTTCTGTCTTTTTCCATTTTCTTCTTATGCATAGGATCAAGGTTAACACCTCGATCCTTTCCTGGGTTATAGTTAACTTTACAATAACCCAGATCGGCCCCGATCGGGGCCATATGGGGAGTTGTTTCATCTTTAATTTCGACCTGGCACTCCACCAGACCAGGTCGACCATCGCTTCCTTTAGATATGGACAGCATCGGAGGCGATACGCCTTCCTCCAATACACCCGAAAAAGTTTCTTCCACTTTGATTTTCACATCTTTTTCATCATCAAAGGAATCACGGTGATATCCCTGGTTCGAATCACGGCACGCGCGCCATTGTGGTGGAGCCGATTTTCAAATCCATGACCGAAGTCTTGGGCGGAATCCGGATACCCACTAGCCCGGACGACCAACTATTGGAGGGGGTACTCCGTTGATCCTGATCAGCATCAGAATCAGATGAATCACCATTATGGTGACTGATCTGATCCTCCCGGTCATCTGGCCGGTCTTCATGCGCGTCAGGATCTATGTTTGTCTTCATCTCACCTTGTGTACCCGTTGATCGGGGGTGGTTACACTCACTTAGGTGGACTCGGTGACGAAAACGATGATCTTGATCAGGTCGAAGGGGATGACCTTCTCGAGACGGGGGGTGTCCTCGGGTGGAAATCTTCACCGGAGAACGGGTTGGGGTCGATACTTAATCAGTATCTAGGCACTGATCAGAAAAGTTCGTCTGATCAGGCCAGCCAATGAGAGAGAGATAATACGAAACCAAGAAAACGCGATCAATCCACGATCTTCCACAGTAATCCACAAACGTTATCTCCACAAAACCTTTTCCAATATTATTGACGTGTTCCAAACACGTGTGCGTTGAGGGTGAGGTTCGATCACCTAAAACAAACCCGTTGGGGGTCTTCCGGTAAGCCAAAATGCGTCTAAGCGCGTCTTAACCGGGAATTAGTTGAGCAAGAGGGGACTAATCAACCCTGTGCTCCCAATGACCGCACACGTGGCGGAGCGACTCTTTGCTTTAGGGGGAAAATCGAAACCTGTTATTATATATGCAATGTCCTATACCTGTGTACCGTACATCAACTCATGCCTGACTTATACTTCGAACCTATTTACTTTGTCGCACGGTTGCGTAGCACCACCTTGCCCATCCTGGCTGCACCTTCAAGCTGATCTGTACCACTTCTGCCCTGATCACGACCCGACTCTTAGAAAGATCTTCAACCCGTCCCGATCTTCGACAAACGACCTTGAAACCACTTGGGATCTGCTCTTCTAGCACTTGTCCACTTCATATTCAGCCCGACTAAACCGAGAACTTTACTTGCCTTTGCATCTGGACGCTGATCAGAGGCTGATCAGCCCTGATCACGATCGTCATAGTGATCAGCCGAGTGATCAGGTGGTGATCAGGCCGATCAGTCCTTGATCACCTCGGGAACGCTCTGGGTCATCATCATCACGACTCAATTCATCTGCTAAGCCATACTCCCGACCTTTATACCCCGTCAGGGCAACCATATAACACCGATCTCGGCTGATCAGGCCTGATCAGGTCTTGCCACGTCATCTTCGGACCAACCATAGGTTTTCATCACTCACGCAGCCTGTCACTCCACATGCCCGACTTCATTCCACATCTAATCTTCATTGCCCGGGCATAATAAGCTGATCAGGCCGTAACTTCGTGTCATGATCAACTTCAACCACTATACCATTCATAGATCGGCTGGACGACTGCCCTTGACACGTCATGTCAACAGTTGCTCATCTCATATTACATCCACGGGAACTCCACTTAGTAACTGTAATAACGATCGTGATCGTGATCTCCATCGTTCCATCAGTGTCTGGGACTGGGCGTAACGACAGTACTTGGCTGATTTCTTCACATCGTGAATACCCGTTGTCCGCCACCTTTTCCTCTTATCTGTGATCAGCCTTTTCCCACCCATCAACCGTCATATGTTGATGGGTGTTCTTTCGTCACCAATCAACGGCCATGTGTGGTCCACTTTAGTCTCAATATTTTCCGATCGCTTTACCACACTAACGTAATCTTGACTCTTGTCCTCCTTTTGGTCATGTACGTACTTTCTCCAATGCCGATACACTCCGGCCGCTTTGACTCATCTCTTTCACATCCCACCTTACGAGCAAAGGTGGTGTCGACGATGGACACTTCTGCGCCAGAGTCAAAAAGCATAGTGGCCTTCTGGTTATTAATCTTACCATCGGTCAAGGCCTGCTTGTACCACTTATCCGTCGAATGGTATTTCCAATAACCTCGTGATTCACCGGGTAATAAATTCAACTCCATCACCACTACAGACCAAAAATATTTGTCCGTTCGTATACAGGTCACCAGAGCAGGGACAGCCCTGCTGCCCAAAGACCGGGTGACGTAATCGTCAAACCTACATGTATTATCGGTTGCGCCTTGCTTTGCTTTTGATTATCCTCCTTACCAGCATATGCATAGGTACAAACACTTGATCGCTCGGCTCGAATTAGATTCCAACCTGGCGAGCGATCTAGTTTAGCATCTTTTCCTCCCCTGGCGGCAACATACTAGCATGCCTGGTCGGGACATACCACTTCTTCATCTGGTTGTAAAACTCCTCGATGGGACAGAGTCCAGCCTCGTGCAGTTTTCCGCAAGTTTTGCAGGTTTACAGGCAGTGTTTAGCTGGATGTCCTTTCCTTTCGCACTTCTTACAGGTCAGCCGCGTCCAGCATCTTCTGTCGTCATGCTTGATGGACCCACAGTGGGTGCACTTCTGTCAAGGGGTAGTCCTGGTCAGCTCGAGCCGGAAACCCCTTCTGCTGGCCCGACCCAGATGATGGTATGGACTATTGATGGCTTCCGGTGAGAACAGATACCGGTATTGTTCCTCTTTGGATTCGTCCTTAGACCGCTGGTATTCCTCTTCCAAACTGGTTGCATCCAATTCTCAGGCCACCATGCGGACAGCACGGGCCGTGCTCGTGGATGTCGTGCGGCTTCATTGATCCAGGTTAGAGCGTGCCCTGTACCTGCCCGTTCTTATACTGCCTTGGGGCCTCGCTTCTTTACCCTTTTTTGATAAATTCGTAGCGTCAGCTCTAGCTTCGTAATATGTTTTAGTCGTAGCTACGCGAGCTGGTCTGTCACTTCCCGGTCGTCCAACGTGCTGACGAAATGTTCCACACGTTCACGGGCAGCTTCCAACCGGCAGGCATCTTCCTCAACCGGTATGTTGGCCCTCATTCCTGCGACATTCAAACGATGGAGGTATTCCAGCGGGGTCTCGTCTGCCTTTCTCTTGGCATGGAAGGACTGACATGCCACCGACATTCCCGATCCACAGTATTGTTCTCCAAAGGCTTCAACCGGTCGAACGATTTGGTCCCGCTCTAGCGTATGAAGACCAAGTGTATGACGTGGCCGTATGTGTAAAATGGTGAGCTGTAAGGGACATATCAGCTGAAACTAATGGCAGGGGTCAACGAACTTGCTCCGCATCAGCATTAAAAGATCCGATCGAGTCCGACTCTGGAAGGAGTGCCGATTCTAGTTCAACCTCGCGGTCTAGTATAATGGAGGTCGAAGACAGGGTTGAGTGAGCGGGAGATGTTGATGTTTGGGTAATCCTGTGGTGATTCGAAATGGTTTGGGGCTGATTCGACCTGATTCCCTGGACGGTCCTGAACTGGCTTGGATCGGCCCTGAATCAGCTTCTAGGAGAAGGATTTTTAGCCGAGATCGGTGTTGAATCGGATGATCAACATCCCAAGAGGTCGATCCTGAGCTCGTTCCGAGCTGATACCTGAAGATCAGGTTGGTTGAAGGGCAGCAGAGAATCTGATCAAGGATCGGCTGAAGATCGGACTAAAGTATAACGGATTGGTTGAAGAAGCGTTGAAGATTGGTCCATGGTGGTACCGGGACAACTTTGTGACAAGATGATCGAGATTTAAGTATGAGGTGGATGACGTAAGTTGGTGTATGGTACATTAGGTACTAGTTATTGCATATAAATAACAGGATTGAATTTACCCCCTAAGCAATGGGTCTCGGTCAGTGGGAGCGCAGGGTTACCTAGGCCCCTGTACCTCAACTTAATTCCCGGATAAGACGCGCATAGACGGATGTTGGCTTACCGGAAGTCCCCCGACGGGTTTTGTTTAGGTTTTAAGCCCTCACCCCCTCACGCGTACGTGTTTTGAACACGTTATATTTATTGAATAGGTATCGTGGAGATAACGTCGTATGAACGTGTGGAAGATCGTGGTTTTATCGTTGTTTTCGTGGTTTTCTTGTTATCTCTCATTTTATAGGCTGGTCTGATCGGACGAAGTTTCATGATCTGTGCCCTTAGATACTTTAACTATGTGTCGACGCTAACCCATTCTCCGCTGACGATTTCCACCCGAGAATACCCCGTTATATAAGGTCATATCCTCCGACCTGATTCGAATCATCCTTCTCATCTAGAGTCCACCTGAGTGAGTGTAACCACCGAAGATCAATCGGTACACAAGGTGAAATGAAATAAAACATGGATACTATCGCACATGATGACCGGTCACAAGACCGGAAGGATCGGATCAGTCATCGTAGTGATGATTCATCTGATCCTGATGCCGATCAGAATCAACGGAGTACCTCATCCGATAATTGGTCGTCCGGGCTGGTGGGTATCCGAATTGCACCCAAAACTTCCGTTCTGGGTTTGGAAATCGGTACCACCACATATTGGCTCGGCGAGACATCCCCAAATCTAGGTCATCCGGATCATAGTGGCACCTGGCCGACTTAACAGACCACATATCCACGTCGCTGAATGACGGCTTCCTATTCGATGGCCGTCCAGTTCGGCAACATGGCCAGCGAATCGGCGGCGCGGCACGGGGCTCTCTCTGCCTAGACTGCACTGACTCCATGTCCTTGTCGATCAGTTCCGTTGCGTAATGTTGATCTGGATCGGGCAACCGACTCTCACGATGGCCGGCTGGTCCTGTGGACCTGGTCATCAGCGCCCGGCACTAGACCGATGTTGATCCTACTAGTATCTTTCCATCATAGCTGAAAACATACTCTGAAGGTGGTACAGCACGCTTGGGAGCCCACTTGAGGGTTGAGTTGTGGTCCAGCTTGGCGGTCGGCTTGGGATTCCTTCTTAATTCGCACATCCACATCTTCGCCTCTTGGATCTGGATCCACCATCGCCGTTGTCTGGCTTCTTTCCGATCGAGCGCATCTGGATCTTCGTACCCCCCCCCCCACCCACCTGGTGGCCAGAACCACACGCGCTGCTCCCTTAGGGCCAAGCGTCATTCGGGTAATACCCACAGATGAGTCCGTCGAATCTACTTCCAAAGGAGCAGACTCGCACTGTGAAGAACCGTATTCCGACCGGTCTGCCTGCTGCCAATGGTGGAGGTGGGGTCGCTTCAGTTGTTACGCCATCTTTTGTGGTGAAAAGCGGCCAACTATTGGTACCAGGCGGTCGTGAAGCGCGCTGGATGCCTCCTCCAGCCTATCCGCCTCCAATACAATAACTTGTCGAAAGTGCCGGTTTTGATGCCGGCTTGTTTGAGCTGGTCAAATAGTCCTCTAAAAAGGCCACGTGGCTGTCTGAAAATGATGGGGGATATAGCCACCCAGGCGTTTTGGTCGTGATATCTTCAGGACCCCATTCATCCGCAAGAACTGACCCAACTGGCGAAGGGGGTGGACACGCTCCAGGTCGGTGTCCGTAATCTTCTGTGATAGGCCGTCCAGCTTTTCTTCTTCTTCTTTAAAACGTGGCCTATTCTTGTGAGGTGAATGACCTGGTCCCTGTCCATCCAGCTTTTTTAGGGGTAGGTGACCTGGATGGTGACTTGGTCCTGAGCCAGCCAGCTTTCCACTCTAGTCGTATCCAACCTTCGGTTCTTCTTTCTTTTTTCTTCTTTAATATCCATTACGTGCACTTGTTGCTTCGGGTTACGGTCAAAACCATGATCCTTCCTCGGACTATGGTGACATGTACCATAGTCCGAGACGGCTCCAGCTGGGGCATAGTGACCAGCACTATTGTGACCGGCACCATAGTCCTGACCAGCTCCAGTCGAAGACTCCAGGGGAGTACCTTCTTCTTTAATGTCGACCTCGTACTCCCCCAATCCGAATCAACCATCGCATCCTTCCATCTTCAGCTGCATTGGGGGCGATATGCCTTCCCCCAATGCACCCGACACAACGCCCCCAACAAATTTGACAGGTTTTGGTTTTTCTTCCACTAGGGACTCGCGGTGATATCCAGGGTCACCAAGAGATCCAGGCACGCGCACCTTTGTGGTGTAGTCGCTCTCAGAAATTCCTTCTGAGATGCGAACATCCACTGAGAGCCCAGATGACTGACTGTCGGAGGGGGGTACTCCGTCCATGTAGGTCTTGGTCCGAGCCAGCATCCAGCCGGCTGGATCGGTCATTTCCATCACCTTGGCGGTAACGACTTGAATGATCCATGTTTGTAAAGCTCACCTTGTGTACTCGTCAGCACTGGCAGTTACGCTCTCTTTGTGGACTCTAGGGCGAAAAGTTACAGGTCATTAAAATAGGTGGACGAGGGTTAGGACTAGTTGCTTCTGGGCGGGAATCTTCACCGGTGGGGGGAGCAGGCTGGCGTTATACTGGAAATGTGTAGACCGCAAATGCTGGACCGAGAATAATCAATCAGTCAGCTTAACCAAAGATAACAAAGGGGTTACTCCAATCTTATGTGTAATTAGGGTATCCAAAAATACTCCACATTCTTTCACAGTAAGCCGAAACTTACACATTTTCCAATAAAACTAAACCGTGCTCCAAACACGGGCGACTTCAGTTGAGTATAAGTGTCACGATGACTCGCGGTCAGGGTACTTCCGGTGGGTTCCTTTCAGCCTTCCCCGGGTAAACCAATAGCAGCTAGAGGGGACCATGTTAGCCCTTTGCTGTGAGCCAATGAAAGCGTTTTGTGTCTTAGAAAGCGAAACGTATACTGATTTTTATCCCTATGTTCAATACAACCTTTTGTGTACCCTACCCAAAATAACCTGCCTTACCTGAAAAAGCCCGGCTGGGTGTTTTTGTGTAGCGTACATCAAATAGACTGACCGGCCTGGATAGCCATCCACCTCGACCTGGACAAGACCTGGCCGTCGAATCAGATTCTTCTTTCGCGGTCGCCCATACCATCTTCAGCGTTCTATCCGGCTACTGTAATTTTCCTGGAGCCCTTCATAAGTCCATTTCTTAGCCAATCCGCCCCTGGGCCACCTATAGCCACCATCAACAGCCATCCAGCTCCACTTGGTTCAACCGGCAAACATCTGACTGACCTGGCTCTAAGACTCCGGTTCACCTCGTCTAGCTATAAATTGGACTGATCTGGCGCTTGCGAATGCTCCCGAACTCCTCCAGCAGCTGTCCTCCAGCGCTCGCACCCTTGGTCAGCATTTAAGCCAATCAAAAGGCAGCTTCAGCCAGGTGTATTTCACACCCGACTGTTAACTCATTCCGAAGTCGCTTCACCACAGATATTCGCGTCTGGTCGTGATACTTGGCCGACCCATTGTTCCCTGGGAGAAGGGAACAATGTGCGACAAGGGCAACAGATTTTTTTTACATTTTCACAATAGCCCGTAATTACTTACGTCATCCTAAGTTGAACCAGCTTGTCCAGCCCATCAAGGGTTTTGTCTTGATGGTGTCCCGACAACTACCAATTAGCACCATATGTGGACCAGCCTGGGCCCGCGCTAAAGCGGTACTTTCTGGTCGAATCGATCTCGTGCCTCCTAATCTGTCTAAAGCGAGAATATCCACGCAGTTTAAATCCCCCCAGGAAACAGGTTTTGGGTCTACAAATAAACAATTGTCGTAATTCACCAAGAACAGTTTCACGCTTCTTGGAGTCACTTGAAGGTCCAAAATTAATTATAACTACGCTACCATTCCACTTAACAGCAAGCAAGCGATGCCCAAGAGACAATTCTATCCGCAATCTCCGGACGCACAAGAATAGCCACACACACCCTTGCTTTTTAGGGTATACACTCCAATATGATAACGTTTTGTGATTTCCTTTCTTGCCCCAAAATGATACCCACTGACGAGAGACTTCCGAACGTTCCTCAATCGACGCGATGTGCGTCTCCTGAAGCAAAATAACTTGAGCTGGGTATCCAGAGCAACCTTGTCTCCACCCAGACATCCAGGCTATAACATCTTTTGGCGAAAACCCTCGAGCATTTTGACTCAGGAACCTGTGAGTTAAATGTCTATGGTTATCCGTAGCGATATTACTTGGCGGCTTAAACTCCATATCCGTAAGTAAACGATGCTTGGTATAAATGTCCAAACTATTTAGATTATAATATGAATAATTCAGAAGCGAAATCTTATCGGTGCCCTGAGTACTGACCCGGGACCGCTTGGTCCCTTTCCGTCCCACTTAGTCCCGGCCGATCTGGCAATGTCAGTACTTGATTAGACTGTCTAAAATCAAGCATCTCCTTCCATGCTGAAGGCTCTCCTTTTTCTATCGCCATGACTTTCGATGCATAATCCTTTCGTAGTTCCACTGTCTGCAGATGTCTCTGCAACAAAACTTAAAATTGTGTCCGCCGGGTGGTAATCGGCTCCCACTATTGCCGCCAACTGTTCCGCGAATTATGGGAGCAAATGAAAACAGTAGCAGTATTACAACTTGTCTCGGCGCAAGCAATTTGTAAACTACGTTACCTCCATATTTACCTTCCGCAACCGCATCCATTCCTGTGCGCTATTCATGTTCGCTGTTCTTTGAACGGAGCCTGTCACTACTTGAAAACGTTGCTCTCAGGACTTGAACCATTGAGCTGGTATGACTACAAGTCCATTCCGCATACCTGCTCTTACCACAGCCAGCCAACACTGCTCCCGCCAATTTTTTGTCAGTTCTACTAGCAATTTTGAATGTATGCTGTCTAATATGTGGAAAGATCCGGGTGCGTCTTTGAGTAATTGCAAAATCCTATTCGCTTCCAAGTGAGCCACTTTGACCCATAAAATCTTTGTTGAACTGAAGGATTGCCTGTCTGTTCCTCCCAAGAAGGTAGAACGATGCCACGCCACTTTAAAGTCTTCCAACGTAATCTTCCTAGCCAAATTTCCAGGTTCGCATGACGAAAAATCATTCATTAATTCCAGTGCAATGAGAACGATTTCAATCGGTTGAGATTCCTCATCATCTACCTCTCGACGGCATATCCGTTTGGAATTGGGGCTATCCCCTTCCCCTGAATCCAATGTTTCTTGAGAACTCACAGACAAATCTGTGTCTTTATATTCTGATCCAGATGCAGAACTATCAGATATCAACAGACAATCAGGTTCCGGTTGGGTTTCCCACCACCCCGTTTGGAACCATTGATGGACAAATCGGCTCCGATGTTTGGTACTTCTGGAGAAATCAAATGCGTGTGACATGATTTAACATATTAGCCTGCAACATATTCTCCTGTTCTCTCAGTGACAGGTTCTAGCCGTATCCGAAATATAATGCAATATGCGGATCCTTAGTCATAATTATCTGTGTAATTTCGCACTTCAGGCCATGATGTATTGTATCCCCATCCAGCCGTCGCAGAAGGGCATCAAAAATTCCGTCCGGATTCAACGGGGGTTGACTCCCATAATTTGCCAACGTATTTCCCAACATACAACCAGATCTTGCGATTGATCACTAGGCCCAGAACGTTTCGATTCCTGACTCTCATTCAGTTTCTCTCTTTGCTATTTTTTGGGCAGTTTTGTTTCGTCATCATCTTCACTCTGACCTGACTGGGCCAATACCTTCCTTTCATCATCGAAATCTTCATCTTCACTACTCTGATCCATATCAATATCTTCTCCGTGATGTCTACGTACTCCACATATCATCGCTGAATAGTTGACCACCATAATGCAGGATAAGCGGTATCTTAACTTCCTTGTCCCCTTTAGTCCCTGAACTTAGAAAAGCTCTCATTTTTTCATAAAAGACTTGCACCGTGGTGGGATACCCCCGCTCATTTGGTAACTCTTAGATCGAAACTCATGGTTTCTGGTGTAAAGTATAGCACTCCCGGCGCTTTGGTTTTACGAACCTGATGAAACGGCCTTAAATATGTGCCGTAGGAACACGAAGAAACAAGAAAGTTTGATGAAACGGATGTAAGCACTAAGTGATGACTCATGTGGTGGAACAGTTTGAAAATGTGGCACTACTACAAAGAAAAAATGTGCGAAGAAGATGGGACTACCTTAAATCTGTGCCGGCGAAGTCAATATGTGTTTCATTTTAAGACATAAATGTCCCTTTGTTACATGGTACTCATTCTCATGAGCGTATCGTTACTACCCCAAGCCGCTACAGGTATACTCTCGGTGATGCTAGATCCACTCTCTGCAAAACCCGGCATATATTCTTGAAATAACATCTTGGACTCCTTAGGAGATATTCTTCGATATACTCGTCCTAATTCGATTAATGTAGGCTTTCGCACTCCGGGGGGAAACTTCACTTCAAAGTCCAACCTCCAATATCTGAACATTCTCCTCTTGCAAGATGAACAGGTAAGGGCCTGACATACAGCATACACTTGGCAATTGCCTGTAGCTGGTGTTGGAACCGGTTTAAGATCTAACAGTTGCATAACATTTTGAAGTGACCCCAAATAAGAAACTGTCGGATCAGCCATGTCGTTGGGTTCTGAAAGCACAACCAGTCCTTCCTCCTTATCCACTTGTTCCAAAATACCGTGAATATAAGTTTTCAACTTCCCCTCCAGCATTAACAGCGCGTTATTTTTCGTCTGGAAAATGTCAGCCTGTTTTTCTTGTGTGATATTTTTATCCTTGCGATCCATTACTCTCTAGGAAACGTGTTTAGTTGGTGCCGAATCACCACCTTGCTCCGGAACCGCTCCCTCCGACTGCATCTTCCTAGCGATCTGGGTCTCGGCATTTGAGCCTTCCTTAGGCTTCAATTCCTCGCTGCCCTTCGACTTCTGGATATCTGATTTTAAACTTGACGTGTACTTACGCCCCGGAGCCTTCTTATCCGCCTCCTTCTGCTCCGTCCGACCTGCTCATCTTTTCGTTTCTTGTTTTTAACTGTTATCCATCCAGATGTAGCTTGCGGCTGCTTTCCGGCTACTTCAGTTGATTCTCCTCACTCTGTTTACCAACCGAGGCCGAATGGGCCTCCTGAGTTGTCTTGGCTGGGGTGATACTGTTGTCAGACTCCTGGGTCCCATCCTCATCTTTCACTGCTTTCTCCGGATCTTTAGAAACCATTCGTTTTTTTCAAGTTGCCTCCACTTGCGTACGAAGCTCTTCCATACTGCTAAAGGTGGTATCCGGGAGCGATAATTTCTTGAGATCGTCTAATGTCACCTGAATACAATTTGTCTCTAGAAGATCGTTTATCGGGGTAGCGCACTCATGGGATGCCCTATTTCCCCACATCGAAAACACTGCGTACGCCCTCGCATCGATGGATGCTCAATAACCAACATGGTTTGACCCCAATAAATTCTTGTTATGCCAAGTATTGCCGTGGGGCATGCATCCGCCTCAAATATCAGCTTCCATAAAGTCGAGGTATCTGAGAACAGTCCGCTTTTATCTAGTTCATCCAATTGAAACTCCATGCCTAATAACTGTCTCAGAAATCCTGACAACTTCAGTAAATCTTTAGATCTCGTAATATTATTCAAAATACATGAGTAAAATCTCTTATGTTCATAACTTTCACCATTGCTGTCTACTTGGGATTTTCACGCTAAACCTGAGACTTTCTGTGCCTCTTGATGCTAATTTCGTAGGGAGTGGTCATACCTATCGAAAGGGACCTTCACGCCCGTATACTTTTTCGCCATGTCACGCGTAAAAAATGGAAATAGAGAGCATGATTTCCACTGTCGTAACTGATATTCCTAACCTGTGCCACCATTTTCCATAATGCCGCACTCCCAGATCCTTGTGTAGAAGCTGTCGTAGCGATACTCTCGTGGGAGCATTTCGTACTAATAAAAAGCTTCTTTCACCGGACGTTCACTCGTAAATCCATAACTAAACAGCCTTCAACTTGGGCTCGAATAGTGTTTACCAAACGTACTTGCTCATCAATCTTCATAATGCGTTTCGAAAATTGCGGTAATTGCTTAGCAATAATATTTCTTTCCAGCAAACCTTGGACTATGCGCCCTTCGTCTTCCGTGCCTTGACGCACCATCATAGGGGTAAATTTGCCATAACCCTTCTCGCATACAGCCCTTAGACGTAAAATTTCGTATGACGCACAAACCTCAGCTTTCAACAGGGAAGTTTTCCTGAGAAATATGTCATCTGGTTCATTTGATGTACCGCCCCGCTACTTTACTTGCCCAGCCTTTTAATGGTTCAGGTAACAGATCTGCTTTCTTAACCTTTTCCTGTCCGATCATCCTCCATATAAGCCCTTCAAACGATTGCGACGATCTTTGCTCCAATAAAGCTGTCCCTACAACATGTTTACGCCACACCTCCCAATCTTTGTTCCCTTCCACCACTACCAAATAAAAAAAATCCAATAGCCGTTCTACTTCTGGTACTGTTAAAGATGGTAAACGTTTTGCGGCATCCGAAAGTCGTGACACAGCCATAATAAACACTGCCGAGAACAGATCCTGCGTCAAATTGAGCTAGACTTGCACCCGTGGGCGCGATACTGCCGCTTGAATCAGCGCGGGTTTTAGCGCCAACGCCATACTTCGCGGTTCCTGCGACTCTGAAGATTCCACTCTACCCGTCCTAAGCTCAGCTGATACACTGAGCCCTTCGGTCGGGTTCTTTTTTTCGATTTTTATTTTTGTGTGAGTGGGATCCAGTTCCACACCGGGTTCTACCGGTTTCTCCCCGGTTTCCCCTACCAGTTGGTTGGTACCTGGTACCAGTACTACCGATTCCGTAACCGATAATACCGACACCGCCACCTTATCTGGTTCCATATCCGAGTCAGGAACCGAATCTTGCGAGGCCTGCGTTCCTGCGACGAACTCGTTCTCGTTACTTTTATCCGCTTCGTTAGGGTGACCCAACCCATCCTTCCCAGGGTTATCTCGATCTATATGTGGACCCGGGGTCATCCAGGGGCTTGGGTGCTTCCTTAGTATCAGGCATCTTATAGTCCTAAACCCTACAACGTGTAGGGGCTTATTTCGCAAATTTAGAACTGATTCTTAAGAATCTATGTGGTATAAGCTACCGTTTAGTTAAAAATATCGTTGTCTATTTAGCCTTAATATTTATTAAGTAACGT
>MIQA02000724.1:0-11641 GCA_001887855.2 Sclerospora graminicola | reverse complement strand
GAGAATACCCCTCACCATCCTTTCTTCCGATCCCGCCTCTTCTTTAACCATGGAAAATCCGGCCTCTCCGACTCTCTCCGACAAGCTACCGCGTTTTGAAACCGGCTTGAAATCTGGGTCCACACCCAGTATCCAGCCAGTCTCCACCACCTGCCACTCCCATCCTGAAAATTTGGGGGAATCAGGCGATTCTGCCACCTCGCATCCTGATAAACAGCCTGCCGTTTCTACAGCTACTACTATGCCTTCGCTTCCAGCTTCGTCTGCTCAAGAGCCGGCCGAGATGGACATTGATGTGGGAGTGTCTACGACGACTGCGCTTGTTTCGTCTCCTGATGCTACCTCGCTCGATGAGTCGATGGAACCTGCGATTCCTTCCGCCACCACCGCGCCGCCTCCACCTCATTCCGTGGATCCACGTCCAACCATGGCCGAAGTGCTCTTGCAGCAAGAGACCCTTCGTCGCGACAATGCTGAAACTGACGAAGCGCGTCGTCGTGTAGAAACCCCCAAACCTCTCGCCTGTGATATCGAAGCAATTGAACGACAGTACGCCGCTGGTGGCGACTGGTCGTTTATTGCGTCTCGAATGGAGCAAGCGAGGCCGTATGCTCTCCCTCGAGCCAGGTTCGACATGGTGATCGACACTGGGCGCACTTTTGTCAAGACGCCGATGCACAAGATCATGGCATCGCTGTCCGGCACGCACCACGGCAACAAAACACTTGAAAAACTTTACGGCACGTTCGAGATCGGTCAAGTATCGAAGCTCCCTGGCGGAAACCTACGCGTCAAGGTGAAGTCGAAGGAGGCTTGTATTGCCCTCGAACGAACGAAGGTGAACATTCTTGGGGGTGTCTTCATGTTCAAGGAGTTTGACGTGCTTGGCAGCAAGTACTTCATCGATATCTCCAACGTTGATTCGGACACCAACACGGAAGTGATACTGCACCGCTTGTTTATTTTGGGTTGCAAACCGGTCTATGACACGTTCCGCGAAGTCAACCTCGCGACTGGAATCACGTCTGCTACCAGGCGCGTGTACTTCCTGAGCACGAATTGTCCAAGTCCCTTGATTGTGAACGGATCGGTTTGTGACCAGATCCTGTTCGACAACAAGCTGCACCCCGTACATGGCAAGAACGCTCCATTCCGATCTGAGCGGTTGCCGTTTGGTTATCGCTCGCACCACGCGGTAGACCTCGCGACGGCCGACGGCGAGTTTCCTCGTCCAGAACAGCCAAGTGATTCTACTTCAAGTTCGCAGCCGCAACCAGCACAATCCTATGCACGAGTCGTAACCACAAGGCCAAAGAAAACCTCGCTCCAGAAGGCAGTTGAGGAGTCTAAAAAACGAGATGGTCAGCTCCAACGCGGAGCTCAGCATGGACAGCAATCTGCTGCCAACCAGCTTGTAACGATTCCAACTAACCGAGACGACGCGCTGTCGATATCGACATTCAATGATCCAAACAGCAAGATATCGCCTCCAGGAAGTCCGAAGCCAGAGTCTTCGTCAATGCCTCTCTTAACAGACGGCTTCACCACCGTAGTGAACAACCGGAAGAAGCGCAGCCGCAGTGGTATTGACTTCTCTGCTCTTCTGGTGAAGCAGCAACCGCTGCCACTGGACGGCATCGCCACCAAGAACTACTTCCAGGCGCTCCAGTCGATGGAAGTCACGTTCGAGACAAAAAACGCAACCGCCGACACAAAATACGGCGTGCGCCACCAAATCGTACCCGTGGACGTGAAACGTCCCGATGCAGCAAACGTAGTAACCGAGTCCGCGTTCTTCATTGAAAAACATCACACAAAGATCAAGAAGGCATCGAACGCGTCGCCTCTTTCGGAGGTAACCGAATCGATGCTAAACGACGAGAACACGGCGCTGCTCAACACCCTCCCAGATCGTCTCGTGGAAGCGGACAAAAAGGTCGAAGGTGCGTGCAAGCTGATCGAAAATGCTACAAACCCGGACCACATCACAAAGAAAGCGGTTGAGTTTCCGCTCGCCTTTACCAGCGCAATATCGCTGAAGATGGCAGGAGGCGAAACTGCAACCGCGGAGCTTGCACAACTGCATGTGATCAACCGAGTTCTCTGCGCGACAAACCCGGGTGAAGACACGACCTTCGCAAGCAAATGGAAGAAGTTGATGGGGACTGCTGTACCGTCGAAGCGTCTTGACATTTTTAAAGCTTGCGCAAAGTGGTGGACCCACTCCGAATCAATCATGGAGCTATCTCGCGCGTCCAAGGCGCTCGGCTTGTTTGAGCTTGCGCTGATGGCCACAGCGCCAACTCTGTTTAAAAATAATCACTGGATCCAGTACATCACTGGTCAGCCCGTCGAGTGGATTCCAGCGCATCACACGCGTTTGCTGCACCCGAACACGCTCCTTCGGCTTCTGCGCTCAGACCTAGGTGCGCACTGCATGCAGCAGTGGAGAGAAGTGCAGTGGCAGGGTCACTTGCTTGACGACCTTGAGTCGCTTCAACAGCTGGATGGCTTCTACCCGGACGACTCTTCAGTGCTGAAACTCCACGTTGCAGGAGACGGCACGGTGACGACGGTCGCTGGCTGCCTCGCCAAACGTTGCTAAAGTTTTCTCAAACTCGACAACATGGAGCAACATCAATGTTGTTACCGTGAACACTAACGGCATCAAGAAAAACAGGCACTTGTTTATCGAGAGTGTGCTCTCCAAGCACTCGTTGTCGTGTGTCCAAGAAACCAAGTTCGCAGACAGCACGCATCTTTCTAACTTCAAATTCCACCTGGACTCAAGTTTCAAGCATAAGGTCTTCGTTGACGATCCTAACACCCAGCTTCATCGACCCACGAGAGGAAGGAGCAATGGGGTGCTCACCGTTCTCCGCTCTGACTTCCCAGGTTTCGACTCCGCTGTTGTTATCCCCACTCTGTCAGTCGCAGGCCGCTACCTTGTTGTAAAGGTGATGGTTGAGGGTGCTCCCATCTACATTCACAACGTTTATGCACCTGTTGACCGCCAAGAAAAGCAACAATTCTTCTCGAGCTTGGAAACCGAGGGGTTCGAGGATCACGCAACGCACTTTGTGCTGGGTGATCTGAACACCCCCCTGGACCCACGACTCTACTCTTCATCACCCGACCTTCGCTATGACCCTGGTCGATCTAGCTGTCTCGAGTGGCTAGCAAAGCTGGGCGTCACCGATGCATGGAGGATCCATTTCGACAACAAGCGCGTGTTCACCGGTCCTCTTCCCCGGAAGAACAGACTGGACTACATCTTGCTATCGGAGACATTTTGCGACCTCTTCTACTACCAATCCAAGTACTTCCATCCAAAACATGCTGGCGATCATCTTGCTCACAGCGTGAGCTTCCGGTCGGGTAATCAACTGCACGGTCGTGGCTACTGGAAGTTCCCGAGGTATCTGCTGGAGTATCCAGTGGTGGTATCTGCGATCGAGAAGGAAGCCGAGACTGTCCGTGACGAGCTACGCGCCTCTTTGAACCCGGGAAAAGTCTGGGAGAAGTGGAAAGCGAGCATCAAGAAGCAACTGCAAGACGTACAAAAGAAGCTTCGAGCGCAAGACACGAGAGCTATTGAAGACGCTCGAATCCAGCTCGATCAAGCCGCAGCTCGATATCGCACTGCGTCTGACAGCTCAAGCCGTGATCTCTTCGACGAAGCCATGAGAAACTACAAGGAGACAGTCACGCGGACAAGCCAGTACAATCAAGACACTGCATTCGACTTCCAAGCTTCTAACGCTGAAAAGTCGACCAAGTACTTCTTCCGTCCGCTAGATACAAGCCTGAGACGAGTCTCGATTGAGGAAGTCATGACACCAAGTGGAAGTGTCTCGGGGAATCCTCTCGAGATTTCGCTCCGTTTTCTAGAGCACTGGGGATCTGAGATGGGGGACCCCAACAGTCCAGCGGGACGATCTCTTCCACCAAACGACGTACTGCAACGAAAGCTTCTCCGATCGATTGTGCGCTTCGTCCCTGAGGTAGACCGCACGATGCTTGACGCTGAAGTCACGGCTTCGGACCTTGCAAGCGCGATCCGTCACATGAAGGCGACCTCTGCACCGGGTATGGACGGCCTGACCGCAGGGTTCTACCAGGTAGCTCCTGATGTGTTCGGCGAATGCCTGAGCATTGTCTTCAAGGATCGCCTCTGCCGTGGTGTACTTCTTCCATCTCAGCGCAAGTCTGCTGTCGTTCTTTTGCACAAGAAGGGATCGCGTGCCGAACCGGGCAACTACCGACCTATCGCACTCGTACCAGTCGATGTGAAGGTATTGTCAAAAGCGTTGACGCATCGGTTGCAAAGCGTCATCCCTGACTTAATCCATCCCGACCAAAAGGGCTTCGTCAAAGGGCGATCAATCCACCACCACGTGCGGTCCCTCGTGGATCTGCAAGACTTGGCAACCAGTCGAGACGAAGAAGTGTATGCGCTCTTCCTGGATTTCCAGAAAGCTTTCGACCGCGTAAACTGGGACTACATGTTCCGGTTGCTCGAGCGAATGGGATTTGGGACAACGTTTATCCAATGGATCAAGCTGCTGTATACCGACCCGCAAGCGCATCTTCTCATCAACCAAAACATACAGCCTGCGCTGCATCCGACCAGAGGGGTGAAACAAGGCGACCCTTTGTCGGCTCTGCTCTTCGTCTTGACCATCGAGCCGCTTGGAAACTTGCTACGATCGCATGATGAGTACGGAGTGTGTCTGAATGCAGACCACACTACGACGAGTATGTTCTTCGCCGATGACTCGACTCTTCTCAGCAGCTCGATATCGAATCTACAGGCTCAGCTTGAGCTCGTGGAGGAGTACTGCAAAGGCTCAGGCGCGAAGCTCAACTTGTCTAAGTCGGTGCTACTGGCGCTGAACCGGAATCAAGAGTGCCCTAGACTGCCTGGTGTTCAAGTACTTGATCGCTTGGACACAGTCAAATATCTCGGTATTCCGTTTGGGCAGGCACCAGTGAATGACCGCATGGTAGATCTCCTCGAGCAGCGTTTCTACGACGGCTTCAAGATGTGGTACCGGCGCGCGAGGACACTTCGTGGTCGGCTTCTGGTTGCACAAACAATGGTGCTTTCCCGCTTGTGGCACTATACACAGCACGTATCGATTCCAGCTTCAGTAGTGAGGCGGTGGCAGTCGATGCTGAACCGTTTCGTGCTGAGTCGAAAGCATGATCGGGACGCGTCGCATGTCCAACTTATTCCGCAGGAATTCTTGTACATGCGTAAAGGCGACGGCGGTCTTGGCATCCCCAGTATCGATGCACAGCTCAAGCGACAACGTCTTGCTCTGCTGCTGCAGTTCATGAATGCTGCAAGTGATACAGGTGTGCGGAACTGGACGACAGCTGGCGTCGAGTTGCTGACATCAGCACTTCCTCGCTACGGAGGACGTCACGGCTTGGACTTTCTTGTGATCTCTCCACTTCGGCATGGAGCCATGATCAAGTGGAGACAGACCTCACCGTGGTGGAAAGCGACATTGACCTGGTGGTACTGGGAGCTAACGTGGCACGACCTTCCTTTGAATGAGCACGCTTCGTATGGTCTTCAGCAGCCGATTTGGTTCCACTCGGACCCCAGACTGCACTATGAGCAGGTCGCCAGGACACACACCAGCTCACCACATCGACGCTGTATTGGTATGGTTCCCGAGCCACAACGCAGCTTTAGACTACACATTTCGAGAGTCTTTGGCATACGCTCGCTGGCTGACTTCATGCATGATGGTTATTCTTGGCCGGTAGAACAAGACTTTGTGGAGAGACACATCGACTTTTCGCTCGCGTCTACGACACCTGGACAACAGCTGAAGTGGCTGCGAGGGCTGTACAAGGAGGCTACGCAGATTTTCGATCGGCTTGAAGCGAGCCAGCTTGATCTGGAGTCCTTGACCAGTGGACGGCGCCATATACCTTATCTGGGCTGCATGAGTGGAGTAAAACTATGCTTGGTCCCATCGATCCCGCGGTCGACACTCCTTCGTTTGGTATGGACACCGAGACAACCGACGAAGCCACATCCAATGTCCGTTCACTCCCAACATGTTGGTGACGCTCAGATCAAGGCATATGTTAAATACGACAAACATCTGTGCGCGATATTGCTACCTGTGTTCGAAGACCTGCAGTTTCGTCTCGCGTATCGTCTCCTTCCCGTGCGGTCGCGATTTTGGTTCCTACAACCATCGAACCCCAGCATCATATACTGCATCCGGGACAGGTGCAATGCAGTCGAAACAGAGCAGCACTTGTTCTTCGAATGTACACTCGCGGCGCAGCTTTGGGAGCACATTGGTACACTTATGTTACCGTTCTTTCGGTCACGGCCAACATGGCTCGCTATTGCACTCGGGACGAAACAACTGGTACGGAACAACTGGAAGGAGAGTGAAGCGGTGGTGGGTGATGTCTGGCACACCCTTCGCACGGTGACGCTCCACTTCCTCTGGTCTGATCGAAATCGGTGTTTATTTGACGGAAGACAGCCTACACCATCGGCTCCTGCGCTTCAACTAGTCTTTACGACATTCGCGGCGCACATCCGGTACTTCGAAAGACGACTATACGAGGATGAAGAAAAACTGGCCCTGGCCACGGTTCTAAGCGCGATGAAGTCACATCCGGCTTTCGGCGGGTTTACCAACCTCCACCCCGGCATCACCGCAATTCGTGATCATCGATAACGAACTTCGACGCGCATGGATACGCGGCCGCCTCATCGCTTGTAATAGAATCACACCGCAGGCTGTACTTCCAGCGAAGATCCAGTTTGCGAACCCACTTCGGCAACCACACCCAGTAACCGGTCCCGCGCTTCACTTTTGGACGACGAAGTCGGATTATTCCCTAAATCGACCCCCTCAAGGATCGCAGGGAACGGTTCCCAGGTGTGGACACTTCTGCCGGGACACAACTGTTTCTCATGCTGTCCGTATACCTGTATACACAAGGGTTAGTGAATTTCACTATTCTCTATACTATCTACAGTACCCACCTTTCTAAGTGCGATTCTACTTGCGGTCTACGTGGCAAATTCGAAAGTGAGCTGCAGTACTCCCAACATTACGATATCATTTCTGAAAGGTTTTTTAAAATCCCCCTGTGGGGATCGAACCCACGACCTCCAGCATAGAGATCGAGCTACTTACCGTTTGGGCTATTGGGCATACAAAAATTGGAAACACCCACCGGAAACTTGTTACTTCATCAAAACAACCAGAAACGGTACAGTATATATGTATACTACACAATATTTATAGTATAGTCAGTATTTAAGCTAGGTAGATTGAGTAGTCACTCCGTCTTATTCTAGTAATATAGACAACTTTCAACTGAGCCACACAGGCGCAGAATTAACCCTAACCACACAACTTTATCAAAACAATTAGTACCGATGCCAACGCAATTGCAAGACTACAACACAAATATCCAATATATTGCCGCCACAAAGCATATCACACACAGGGTATGAATGCATACATCACTCGACTCGCGGATGACAACACAAGTAAACAAACTATCACACCTTTTAAACACGCAGCATTGTTTACAAAATGAACACTGTTCTTTTCACACATATACTTAATATTTTACATACGCGTACGACCCAGTACATTTCCCACACACTTCTCAAATGGAATGCATCATCATTATTCATGAGGTACCGAAATGCGCAAACAGTGACATTACTGAAGCCCGAAAATCGTCCGGGTGCATTGGCTACTGCAACCGACCAGGTAGTAATTCAAAGACATTACGATCTCGTGAATGAAGAATGCACGAGTGTAGGATCAGACCCAGTGCGATAGAACAAAGCTGTCGCTTTGGTGTGAAAAGTCGTTTGCACGAAACTGAAGCAACAAGCGCCGCATTCGCGCGCGTGACTCGGTTCACAGATGGGAAGAAGCAGCAAGTTAATGACATGCCTCCGCCCGGGATTGAACCGGGGACCTTATGTTTATATGACAGATGCTCTACCACTGAGCCACACAGGCACTTCTCAATTTGCCAGCTACTGCTCAAGTCAAATCTAGAGAATACCCCTCACCATCCTTTTCCCCGATCCCGTCTCTTCTTTAACCATGGAAAATCCAGCCTCCCCGACTCCCTCCGACCAGCTGCCACGTGTCGCAACCGGCTTGGAATCCGGGACCGCACCCAGTATCCAGCCAGTTTCCACCACCTGCCTTTCTCCTTCTGAAAATTTGGGGGGATCAGGCTCTTCTGTTGCTTCGGATCCTGATACACCGCCTGCTGCTTCCACAGCAACTACTGCGCCTTCGCCTCCCGCTTCGTCTGCTCTAGAGCCGGCTGAGATGGACGTTGATGTGGGAGTGTCTACGACGACTGCGCCTGTTTTGTCTCCTGATGCTACCTCGCTCGATGAGTCGATGGAACCTGCGATTCCTTCCGCCACCACCGCGCCGCCTCCACCTCATTCCGTGGATCCGCGTCCAACCATGGCCGAAGTGCTCTTGCAGCAAGAGACCCTTCGTCGCGACAATGCTGAAACTGACGAAGCGCGTCGTCGTGTAGAAACCCCCAAACCTCTCGCCTGTGATATCGAAGCAATTGAACGACAGTACGCCGCTGGTGGCGACTGGTCATTTATTGCGTCTCGAATGGAGCAAGCGAGGCCGTATGCTCTCCCTCGAGCCAGGTTCGATATGGTGATCGACACTGGGCGCACTTTTGTCAAGACGCCGATGCACAAGATCATGGCATCGCTGTCCGGCACGCACCACGGCAACAAAACACTTGAAAAACTTTACGGCACGTTCGAGATCGGTCAAGTATCGAAGCTCCCGGGCGGAAACCTGCGCGTCAAGGTGAAGTCGAAGGAGGCTTGTATTGCTCTCGAACGGACAAAGGTCAACATTCTTGGGGGTGTCTTCATGTTCAAGGAGTTTAACGTGCTTGGCAGCAAGTACTTCATCGATATCTCCAACGTCGATTCGGACACCAACACGGAAGTGATACTGCACCGCTTGTTTCTTTTGGGTTGCAAACCGGTCTATGACACGTTCCGCGAAGTCAACCTTGCGACTGGAATCACGTCTGCTACCTGGCGCGTGTACTTCCTGAGCACGAATTGTCCAAGTCCCTTGATTGTGAACGGATCGGTTTGTGACCAGATCTTGTTTGACAACAAGCTGCACCCAGTACACGGCAAGAACGCGCCGTTCCGATCCGAGCGCTTGCCGTTTGGTTATCGCTCGCACCACTCCGTGGACCTCGCGACGGCCGACGGCGAGTTTCCTCGTCCGGAACAGCCAAGCGAATCTGCCTCAAGTTCGCAACAGCAAGCAGCACAATCCTACGCACGAGCCGTGACCACCAGGCCAAACAAAACCTCGCTCCAGAAGGCAGTCGAGGAGTCTAAAAAACGGGATGGTCAGCTCCAACGTGGAGCTCAGCATGGACAGCAATTTGCTGCCAACCAGCTTGTTCGGCATTCAAGTAACCGTGACGATGCGCTGTCGATATCGACCTTCAATGATTCAAACAGCAAGATTTCGCCTCCAGGAAGTCCGAAGCCAGAGTCTCCGTCCATGCCTCTCTTAACAGACGGCTTCACCACCGTAGTGAACAACCGGAAGAAGCGCAGCCGCAGTGGTATCGACTTCTCTGCTCTTCTGGTGAAGCAGCAACCGTTGCCACTGGACGGCATTGCCACCAAGAACTACTTCCAGGCGCTCCAGTCGATGGAAGTCACGTTCGAGACAAAAGACGCAACCGCCGACACAAAATATGGCGTGCGCCACCAAATCGTACCGGTGGATGTGAAACGTCCCGATACAGCAAACGTGGTAACTGAGTCCGCGTTCTTCATTGAAAAGCATCACACAAAGATCAAGAAGGCATCGAAGGCGTCGCCTCTTTCGGAGGTAACCGAATCGATGCTAAACGACGAGAACACGGCGCTGCTCAACACCCTCCCAGATCGTCTCGTGGAAGCGGACAAAAAGGTCGAAGGTGCGTGCAAGCTGATCGAAAATGCAACAAACCCGGACCACATCACAAAGAAAGCGGTTGAGTTTCCGCTCGCCTTTAACAGCGCAATATCGCTGAAGATGGCAGGAGGCGAAACTGCAATCGCGGAGCTTGCACAATTGCACGTGATCAACCGAGTTCTCTGCGCGACAAACCCGGGTGAAGACACGACCTTCGCAAGCAAATGGAAGAAGTTGATGGGGACTGCTGTGCCGTCGAAGCGTCTTGACATTTTTAAAGCTTGCGCAAAGTGGTGGACCCACTCCGAATCAATCATGGAGCTATCTCGCGCGTCCAAGGCGCTCGGCTTGTTTGAGCTTGCGCTGATGGCCACAGCGCCAACTCTGTATAAAAATGATCACTGGATCCAGTACATCACTGGTCAGCCCGTCGAGTGGATTCCAGCGCATCACACGCGTTTGCTGCACCCGAACACGCTCCTTCAGCTTCTGCGCTCAGACCTAGGTGCGCACTGCATGCAGCACTGGAGAGAGGTGCAGTGGCAGGGTCACTTGCTTGACGACCTTGAGTCGCTGCAACAGCTGAATGGCTTCTACCCGGACGACTCTTCAGTGCTGAAACTCCACGTTGCAGGAGACGGCACGGTGACGACAGTCGCGGGCTGCCTCGCCAAACGTTGCTAAAGTTTCTCGAACTCGACACCATGGAGCAACATCAATGTTGTTACCGTGAACACTAATGGCATCAAGAAAAACGGGCACTTGTTTATCGAGTGTGCTCTCCAAGCACTCGTTGTCGTGTGTCCAAGAAACCAAGTTCGCAGACAGCACGCATCTTTCTAACTTCAGATTCCACCTGGACTCAAGTTTCAAGCATAAGGTCTTTGTGGACGATCCTAACACCCAGCTCCTTCGACCCGCGCGAGGAAGGAGCAATGGAGTGCTCACGGTGCTCCGCTCTGACTTCCCAGGTTTCGACTCCGCTGTTGTTATCCCCACTCTATCGGTCGCAGGTCGCTACCTTGTAGTAAAGGTGATGGTTGAGAGTGCCCCCATCTACATTCACAACGTGTATGCGCCTGTTGACCGCCAAGAAAAGCAACAATTCTTCTCGAGCTTGGAAACCGAGGGGTTCGAGGATCATGCGACGCACTTTGTGTTGGGCGATCTGAACACTCCTTTAGACCCACGACTCGACTCTTCATCTCCTGACTTTCGCTATGACCCTGGTCGATCTAGCTGTCTCGAGTGGCTGGCGAAGTTAGGCGTTGTCGATGCTTGGCGTATCCACTTCGACACTAAGCGCGTCTTCACAGGCCCTCTTCCACGAAAGAATCGATTGGACTACATCCTGTTGTCCGATGGATTCTACGAACGCTTCTACGAAGACTCCAAATACTTCTTACCGAAGCATGCTGGTGACCACCTTGCACACAGCGTAAAATTAAGGTCGGGCTCTCAGTTGCACGGTCGAGGGTATTGGAAGTTCCCCCGGTACCTGCTGGAGTATCCTGTGGTGGTGTCTGCGATCGAAAAAGAAGCCGAGATGATACGGGACAAGCTGCACACATCAACCAATCCTGGCAAGGTCTGGGAGAAGTGGAAGAAAAGCATCAAGGCCCAACTCCAGGACGTCCAGAAGAAGCTCCGGA
>MIQA02000723.1:0-11028 GCA_001887855.2 Sclerospora graminicola | reverse complement strand
ATTGGATACTTTTCTTCCGGTATCGATCTCAAACGGGGTGAGCTTAGTAGACGCGTTCACTGAGGTGGCATGCGCGTACTCTACAGTACCAAGTAGCTTGGCCCAATTTTCTTCACTGTACGATACCAGACAGCGTAAAGCGTCTTCTAAAACCAAGTTTTGGCGTTCTGTTTGCCCATCTGCTTGCGCCCTATGAGCGGTCGTCATGCTTAGTTTGACACCCATTATATTCATGAGACACTTCCAGAAGTTTGCTGTGAACTTCGGATCTCTATCGCTGATAATAACCTTCGGCAGTCCGTGATGACGGACTACGGCGTCGAAAAATAACTTTGCGGTGTCTTTCGAATCTGCCGTCGTATGCGTTGGTGCAAAAATCGGTCTTTTTGACAACTTGTCTACGATGACGCAAATAGCGTCATACCCTTCCGACACGGGAAGTCCAGTAAAAAAGTCCATTGACACTACTTCCCAGCATTCCTCCGGAATGGGGATAGGAATCATTAATCCTTTCTTTCGCTGGCTGTTTGACTTCCATCGAGCACATGTTTCACATGTCTCGACGTACTTTTGTACTGTCTCAAGTATCTTCGGCCAGTAGTACCATTGCTTCAACTTCATGTACGTTCTGCGCACTCCAGGATGTGCTGCTGTAGCTGCGTCATGAAACTCGTATAAAATCTTCGTCTTTAATTCCGGCATGTCTGGAATGCATATTTGTTGCATTGCATTATCTTGTCTCAGGTATATAAGACCTTTGTCGATTATGAAGTTGTCATTCGACTGTTTGGTATTCCAAATGTCTTTAAAAAACTTGTCTTTGCGATATCCTTGCTGAATCGCTTTTCGCACTTCGTCACTCAGATGTGCGCGCACAACGTGGAACTCGGCGTTGTGGATTTGCTCCTGAGCGACCCCTATCGGACGACTCTCCCCCCGCAACTCCACATCGTCGAGTAATAGATGGGAGACATCCATCGGAATGTTTTGAATGAGGGCAGAGTTAACCATGTGTCTATCCAAAAGATTGAAGTCTTGATTGCAGTCATCGGTACAGTCATGAAATACGTGCGACAGATTGGGAGCTTGGAACGTTGCGATAGCATCTGTCTTCTTCGGGTCGACGCACAGACCATCTTCGGAAACCATGTGCCCCAAGAATGCGATTTCCGTGCGACCAAATGCACATTTAGAGAGTCGAGCGTAAAGTTTCTCCTTGCGCAACACTTCGCATACCGCGCGAACGTGACTAACGTGGTTCTCCATTGTACGGGAGAAAATACATATGTCGTCAAGATACACGACAACAAATGTTCCTAGCTTATCGAACAACGTTCGCATAAGACGTGACCAGACACCAGGCATTCCTGATAAACCCATGGGTGCAACACACCATTGATACGTTTCTTTTTTGGTTCGGAAAGCCGTATACGGTTGACTTGATGGTAACACTACCATTTGATGATATCCTTGTGCAAGATCGAGAAGCGAGAAATACTTGCATCCAACCATGCGGTCGAACAGTTCTTCGATCAATGGCAAAGGAATTTTTGCCACGACTGACATGCTATTGACATAGCGGTAGTCAATCACCCATCGAATGGGGATCTTCGAATTTCCGCTTCGTAGCCATTCGGCGCGTTTCGGGAACTTTCCGGTTGTCGGATCTTTCTTTGGAATCCCAAAAATATTAGAGACCCAGGGAGAATTGAATACTTCAATCCATCCTTTCCGTATATTCTCTTCTACAAATTGTTGCAGGGCGTCCTGCTCGACCTTCAAAAGACGGAAGGGAGCACGGGAGCTCGGAACCGCATCAGGCTTCATTTGCAACTCGAAGTTAACTGATCGCGTTGGAGGCATTTTATTCGGGAGTTGTTCTGGAAATACGTCCTTGTATTCGTCCAAAACAGGCTTCAACTCCTGCGGTATGTCCGATTGTTCAACGTTTGTCACTTTCAAGTGATATATCTCATCATAGGCACCAATTTTTAGCTTCTCTTGGAACGTCGGACCATCTACGTCTTCGAACTTCGTGTTGTCTGCAACTTCAATCTGTTGCGTACGCCAATCAATCTGCGGATTATACTTGGTGAACCATGGTTGACCAAATATCACGTCATGTGTATCCGGTAGGTCCCATTCCGTGAACTGCATCTTTGGGAACTCCATACCTTCGATACGAATGGTTTCTTCCACTCTCTTTGTGGGCTGACTCGATGTCCACGTTCCATCAAAACGACGTGCTTGCACCTTTTGTGCGCTTAGCACTTTTGTTGCCAAACCGGGTTTTATTAGGTTTGTTGACGCGCCAGAGTCGATTAAAATCTTGACTGATTTGTCTCCCATGACACCATTACGAACTAGTAGTCGACTCTGCGCTGGCACGTCCAAACTAGAGCTGCTTGACTCTAAGCTAATAGGTTCTCTCTTGGCCTTCTGTTGGACCTTCACGGCATTGATCGTGACACGATCGTAAACAACTGTTTCCTGTTCTTCGTCACGGCTGTCCATATTGTTGACATGCTGACGAGTTGTATGCCTCTGATTACTCCTGCCGGAACGATTATTTCCTCTATCATTACGTGTTCCTTGATTATTGCATTGTGCGGAGCGGTGATTCGGTCTACCGCACTTAAAGCACAAATTTCGGCGGCGGCATTCGTCGCGAGACGGAATCTGCACGTTGCTAATGTCCATGGGTTCTGGACCATTGTTCGATCGATATCGACTACTGCTTTCGTACGACCTATACCTTGGTCTATCGTGCGAGTTTCCTCGGGAGTATCGCTGCGGATGAGAGCGGTCAATGTCCAACGCAACCGTAATAGCTTCGGACAGTGTTGTACAGCGACGGTATTGAACCTCCTCTCGCGTACGACCTGTAAGTCCACGTAGGAAGTACATGATCTGATCCAGATCGCTCATTTCACGGACTTGCGTGACTATGTGTCGAAACTTGCTCACATAATCAGGGAGATCTTTGCAATCGCGCTCTCTCAGATTGTTCATATCTTCGCGTAGGCGCTCTTGTAAGTCAGCAGGAACGAACTCACGTTCGACTTTGCTGAAGAAATCGTCCACGTTTGTGATGTACTGTTTTTGCATCACATACCACTGAGCAGCTCCTTGCTTCAGTGTTCCACCTAAGACGGCAAGTATTCTTTGTGAAAGCTCTTGGCTTTTCCAGTCCACTCCTCTTGCGAAGAAGTACTGCTCCACTTGCTCCTTGTAGAGTTGGAATGATTCGTCCAATCTACCTCCATACGTTGGGAGCTTCACACCCTCTAGCTTGATTTCCGATAGCTGTCGGGACTTGTGAAGGTTTTCGAGTAACTGCGCTTGTCTCTCCATAGTCGCAACCATAGAGAGCAGCAGCTGTGCATGCTGATCGGAAGTCATCGGGGTGGACATTATTAACTAATGCAGTTATTAACTGATTAAGTGATATTAGTGCTTAGTTACAGGTAGGTGATTGATCTGGACTCTTCTTCTTTTCTTTGATGCTTCTCTTGACAACCTTTGGTCCGGGTTTCAAGGACGTTTTCGACTTGGCGGTCGGTTGTTGGCGGGTTGGTACAATTCTGTACCCTGGCGGCCCAGAATAAGGAACTCGGGCGGTTTCGCTCTTATGCTTAGCGATCTCGCGTGAGATACGCAAGTTCACAGTGCTCTCGAAGCTAAGCAAGTCGCTGGCGTGCGCGAGTTGGCGAGCCTTGATGTTTTTGCGCGAATCAGAGCGCAGAGCAGTGTCCAGGTGTTTTTCGAAGCGGCGAAGAATGCGGCTGGTGCGACGGATCGATTCTAGCAGATCCGCGCGGCACTTATCGGCTTCGTCCGGTTTTCTAACGTACAGATGAGCTAGCGAGTCGTTGATGTCGAGTTTCGTGGGTTGCTTACGGTGGTGACGGGTCATGAACCGAAGTGCTAACCTTCCGTTAACCAAACTGACTTATTACCGAAACGAGACGATTTATAGCCAATTAAGACAACGATCTCGATAACGGCGGCAGTACTATTGGCCCGGTAGGATTTACAGCCAATAAATAGAAGTCCCTGCCCTCACAAAAGATTGGGACTTACGAATGGATTCTTCTAATCACTGCTCTTGAGCGGCGGCGGTGCTGCGAGGACGGCAAGCACGGCGGAAACGGCGGTACTGCAGGAACGGCAAGTACGGCGAGGACGGCGGTGCTGCGGGGGCGGCAAGCGCGGCGAAGACGGCGGTGCTGCGGGGACGGCAAGCACGGTGGAAACGGCGGTACTGCAGGAACGGCAAGTACGGCGGGAACGGCAAGCACGGCAAGGACGGCGGTGCTGCAGGCGGCGGTGGTTCAGGGACCAACAAGTGCTACCAGATGTGGGGCTTGAGCTTAACTTGGTAAATTAAAAACTGACATTTGAGGTCCTTAGTTCGCTACTCTTTAGCTACATCTAAGCCTATCCTTTCTAGAAGCTTCGTGGGGACGTTATCCTATTACGTCAGGTTGTGTAACCCGTTACTTCCTGTACTATCCAATATGTAACCTGTTACTTCAGGTACTATCCAATATGTAACCTGTTACTTCAGGTACTATCCAATATGTAATGGTTGTGTTGCCCGGGTACGTGAGATATCAAGTCGCACGTACCCTGCGGCCTGACACAAGTCATCTGGTTTAGATAAATTTGAGGAGATCGACATCTCTTGATTCGTTCTGGAACATTAGTGCCGCAGACTCAATTACCCGTCTTAACAGTTCGCGGTTGCACACCAGCTGAGTATTCGTCACTCGAAAACACGCGATATTTGATTGATGTAGGCCAGCATAAGGTTCGAAATGGTGGAGAAGTCGAATGGGAGATCACTATTGAAAGTCTCTACACTAGTGCTGCGGATTCTGGTCTTGATTCTGTCGAGTACCATCTCCTGCTCGTTGATAGGAATGCCCAATCGTGGTTACAACTCAGTCGTGAACGTGGTACACTGAATTTAGCGCATAGTTACCAGAGCGTCCTACTTCATTTTCTTCGGGGTGTTGTTGGTGTATATTCGACATTTATGGTCCTTCAGAATTTGGCTAGCCCGTCCAATTTAAAAGTCATACACGTGAAGCGCGAAATATCGCTGATCTAAACTCTTCGCGTGGAATGACGTCGGGTCTCACCCAGACGGCTAATTTGTTTCGTGTGCTCGTATCAAATCATGGCAATGCGAAAAGATTTCATCGGTCCAGCATTGATATGACCACTGAAAGCTCATCAAGCGATACTCAACGCTTGGTGATTGACTTTCACGAAGTCTATTACTACAAGCTCTACCAGAATCACTCGATAGTGATTGAAAACTCGTCTGGCTTTAGCCTTGATTTTATCTTGTCAACTAATGCTGTTCCACAAGAAGTAAGCTTTTCAGTCTCGCCCATATCATTCAACGAGGTGACCACGGTTACACTTGGAGCTGATTCCAGCATGCAAGTGATTCTCCATTTCCGGCCTCAGCCAAGACAATTAGTTTTACCCCAATCAAGCACACTTGACGACAGTGGAGTGAATGATCCTTGGGTACGCGAAAATGAGGTTTATGTGAGCTGCCGACTGGTAAAAGATTTTCGGGAAATGGTTATCTTGCGCGCCGTTGCAGCCAGTCCGATTTAATGGTAAATGTTGCTCACGGGGAAACGAGCGAGTCGCATTTACAACGAGAAACGTCTTGCTTGGCCCAACCAACTTTCTTGGGCTTGGTCTTTCCGTTGCTGGAATCTACGCTTTCGAGCTCCGATCTGGCTGTCAAAGCTGCCGACGAGACCCAAAACTTTCTAGTTGTTCGCAATACCAAAAGTGACGTGAAAGCTCGACTCGCGTTGCAAAACGATATCATGTTTTTAATTTGGCAATTGATGAATGCTCATATTGGTTTGACAACTGGATTATAAAATGATTCACACGACAAACCAAGTATCCTGTCTCATTGTTATAAGATGAAGAGTGGTCAGCTACTGATGTACTGGACTGTCGACATGGTCAGCGTCAACCATGTTTTCGGTTGGTGGCACTGTGTGGATTGGTACACGATAAGGTGGTCGCAATGAAAATGCTGACAGGCCCAAGCTCTCTCAAAGATCTCCCAAATGAAGTTCCAAAGGGATCATTTCTCCATTAAGTCGGCATCTGATTTGAACAAATTCTGGTTCCATAGATGCGACCCCAGCCTTCCCGTCAATCTCACGTTGATGCTGATCAATGTGGCGAAGCTGAGTGAACGTGGCTGTGTTTAGGACAGTCACCGGGGGTGATCCGGCTGTCTGGCATGAGTAACCGCCCAGTAAGATAGTGATGCTGGTCCAAATTGGTCCCTGGTTCCGGAGACCTGAAGATGATCATTTATGAGTGCAGTGGCATTATCAATTCGTGCTTGAGTTGCTCGGTGAATTGTCGTACTACACACCGCGCCCGTGACGTACACGTAAATTTTGAGTCTGAATGCTCCCTGTCTAAAATACGCAATGCACACTAAGTCACATTCACGATACAAGAGCATATGCGCGCGTACCCAGCTTTTCGTCTCGTCCATAGAGCCCAGATTTTGTGAAGCTGGAGCCGTAAGCTGGGGTTTTCTACTTCGAGCTCTTCATATTGTGCCTGGGTTGCATTTGACGTGGGTTTAACCATTATTGGACTGTCGTTTCTCCATATCACTTCGCTGTGCTGAGCTATCACTGCCTTAATCTTCTCTCTGAAGACTTTATATCGCTCTTCCAGCACGAACTGCAATTCTCGTGATGATCCAACCGACTTGCGTGTGTTTGTATGTGGTTCACCAATTTTGATAGTCAAATCAACTGAAAATGCCGCTGGCAGTTGGATCGTCATGACACTTTTGATTGGATTGATGTATTAAACGGATGAGATATGTTCAACCCGGTTGTTGCGTCAAAGAAAATTACAAGTGAGTGTGCCGTCTAGTAGATGACAACGACACCCGCGATCACTAACACGAAGTCGTCTCGGTAAGTCTGTGCAGAATAGCGTGGCTAAACAGAGGAAGAAATCAGGTATTGTCGAGGTCAACAAAAGCTAGCGCGTGCTCAATCGCTGCTCGAGCGCGGAAATGGCGGGCTTGGTCTTCGGAGATAGAGAGGCAATTTCATTAATTTAAACGCGCACTACCCAGCGACGGATTAAGCTGTGGAGTTACAGCTGCCATGTGATTTCAATAAAAGAAGTCGTGTTAATGATTATAATCGTTCTGTAATTCTGGTGTAAATTTGTGACTGCCCGCGACGGTTTTAGCTGTGGAGTAAAAGTTATCCTGCTAATTTTAACAACGCTTAAATGTGGTAAAATTCGAATTTTGTTATAAACTGAACAACTATTTGCAGACAGAATTATGCTCGCAATTCGTTTGAAACGCACAATACCTATTGTTTTTATATCCTCGCAAATTTCACCTGGTACCACGGTGTGAATAATGTGAGATATATATGTACATGCAAATGAAATCATAGCGTACATGCCGTATTTCCCGTTTATTTGTGGCCAATCAACGTGTCCAAATTTGACAGTGAAATTTAATACACCCACAGTTTTGGAAATACATGTATGTTACTGTTACCGGTAACGTAAAACATCAGTTTTCCGCAGGAAACATCAGCTGGTCAATTATATGTCTGTATTTTTGCTACGCGTTCAACGATTGGCTGATTAATCGAAAACAGCAGTTTTTCGCAGTAAAAGATTTTCCGCTGAAAACCGCTATTTTTGATATTTTTGGTCGACTTTTGTCAGCTTTTAGGTTAATCAGCGACATTTCTATGAAGATTTTTCCGCGAAAAACTGCTGTTTTCGATATTTTGGGTGGGTTTTTGGTCGACTTTTGCCAGCTTGTATATTTTTCCAGAGACATCTCTAAGGATAACCCTTTGCACCACCACCTACTAGTCCATGATTAGAGCTTGGTTCATGCGGATTCCACATGTCTGCTGATTGAACAAAATTATCCTAATTCAGCTAAGGTACCCAATTCCCTGCGAAAATCGACGTTACCTGTAATTGTTTGGACTATAATTGGGTCGGTTAGCGCACACAGTACAAACTAATTGTCGGGGTCTCACGTGCGTTATTCAGTATACAAGAGTGGTTCTGCAATATGCGAGCACGAGCTTCTTAAGGTTGCGAATGCGCAATTTCAATCTCGTAGTACGATCGTAATAATCTAAATAAGCAGTTCCAAATTCGCAACATCAACCACAGTTGGGTTGGGTATAAAAAAAGGAGCTACAAGCACTATTTCTAAATCTAGAGTCAAAGGACCCCTCGTTATGGAGGATGACCCCGAGCCTGGACCGGTGTCTGTCTGGTCTGGAAGGAGGTTAATAGGAGGAGGAAACACCCCAGACAGCCATAAAGATTCTCCACAGGTGGAGGAGGATGATTATGTTTCAGCAACTCAGGAGTCTGAGGGAGAGGATCAACCTGACGAAGAACCAGTTGGCGTTACCGATAAACCGATTACGGATACCGATAAACCGGTTTTGACCCCCCACCCTACAAATGAGAGGCCCACAATCATTCAAAGCTTAACCGACTCTGACACCACAACGACGAACGGGAGTGAGACCCATGTAGCACCCGGCGACGCACATCTCTCAAGTCCGATAGATAAAGCGGATAACTCCTTATTACATGAACAATCTCCTACTCGACCTAACATAGGAAAAGAGGGGGACGTAACAACAAAAGCACTACCGCCGCCAACAACATCTTTAAAGCCTCAAGCTCATACGGCAGAAGATATGGCCGCAGCACTAAACGTAAGCCTAGCACAAACCGTAAACACGCAACCTAGGGTACAAGCATGGCTCGATATAACTCAAGAACTATTTGAGGCGATATTCATTAAAACAAATGAACCGATATCACGATTATCGCCAACTGCAAAACGGCTACCAAAATTAAAAAACGGGTAGGTAGAAAGGTTGATAGACCTTTTCGAAAATATAGTCGTCACTCAAAAACAAAGTTGGACGATCTGGAAAGATAAAGTAATAAGTGCGGCATTGGGAGCGCAAAAATCAACCCAGTCCTTTGAAGCGATCCTGTGGAAAGCATTAGGGCAGGAAAAAATCAAAGGGGCTAACTTGGTTACTCCTATCTTATCAGGTTGGGCATCGAAGATAACTGGGTCGCAATCATCGGACAAGCAGCAAGTGGTGCAAAAACCTTTCCTGTTTCGGACTAAGGACTATTCTCCAGAGGAAATAACACATTTGCGGACAGTATGTGAAGAACAGCATGGCAAAAGTGGACCCACTATATGCCGAGAGGGTTCGGAGGACGAATGGAAAATTGTCAAAGTTCTCGTGGAAGGCTCCATTATAGCACGTCAATTACCACAATTTATAAAGTATATCATGACGTTTGGGGAGCAAGTCAGATAAGTCCAAACCATTCGAGCACAGGTAGAGTGATGCTTAATCCTAGACCTGAAAGGAGAAAGCCCCATCAAGGAGGCCTTTCTCAACACAAGGAGCATTCAAGAGAGCATTACAACGGCAGCGACAGCACGAAACTCTGGCTCTCCCGCTTTATGGAAGATGGTCGCACAGGTGAAGACGATCAGTTATAATGCGGGTAACCATTCTTTATTTTTTCATTTTTTTACCAGAGAAACAGGAAAAAAATTCGAGGGGATGAAAGTTCCGTTTCATCGCTTCGACCACACATTAAAAAATATGCATCACTCACGACCTTCCAGTATTAAGGACCCATGGAAAAATCAACTGGAGACAAATGGATCAGTATATGGCCACCAAGGGCATTACACATGCGTCCTAAAAAATGTGACGCGTACTATGGATCTGTCTCGTCTTTACGGAATATTACATAACATACTGGCAGTTGATTTTCAACTCGAAGATATGGACAGAGGTGGTCCTTTCTCGGACACTTCCACACAGTGGGAATTGACGTTCAATTCAGAATTCTGCCCACCACCTCTAAGAGGTGTTTCGAGAATTTCTTGGTGTGGGTTACTATTGGTGATTGAACACCCTACTATGCGTGGCAAGAGACAATGCCTAAGGTGTGGGACCATAGGCCACCCAATGCGCAAATGCAATACTTCTCTAGAGGATCTTTTGAAGAATAATTGCATCACTATCACAGAAGATGACTTAACCAAAGTCAAGTTACTGGTGAAGCGACTTATAAAATAATGTAAGGCACTTTCCAAAGGGCGCATCCTGATTGGTGGAAATAAGGGCCAAGGGTATAGGCGCCGGATAGTCGCCGCCTATGAAGTCTTCAAGCGGCCAGGTGGCGCCAGGCTGGAAGTCGGACCGGCGGGACTGACAAGGGGCGAGGATAGTCGGATAAGCGGGCTGAGCAGACGGAAGGACTATGGAGGTTTGACGGCCGAGGCGCGGATGGCGGACGGCCACGATGGCGGACTGTTTGTAAGGATGGAGTGGAAGGGGCCCGAAAGAAGAGGATTGTTCTAGTGGAAAGAGTATGTGCCGGGATCGTAGGAAGGGCTGCCAAGGGACTGCTAGCGTCAGCGGCCGAGGGGCGCGGATGGGTGGCTATCCGGCCGAGCCGGTCGGGTACAGTGTACCATTCGGACTGGTACCATATGGGTTCAGTGTACCGGCCGGGTTGGTACCATTTGGGGTTGGTGTACCGGCCGTACCGGTACACAGAGTCGGAGTTAGCCGGGTTGCGTTGGGTAAGGTACATGACTGGTCAGCCGTGTTATTTGAGGTAGGTTACACAAAGGGAGTATTGGATATAGGATAAATCAGTATACGTTTCGCTTTCTTAGACACAAGTCGTTTTTATTGGTTCACGGCAGAGGGCTAACAAGGTCCCCTCTTGCTGTTATTGGTTTGCCCGGGGAAGGTTAAGTTAACCCACCGGAAGTCCCTGACCGGGAGTCGCGGCGACTTCGTATACTCACCTCAAGTCGCCCGTGTTTTAAACACGGTATCAAGTATTGGGAAGTGGTGACATTTGGCCTTCTGTGGATACACATTTGGATTCGCCCTTCAT
>MIQA02000721.1:0-28001 GCA_001887855.2 Sclerospora graminicola | reverse complement strand
TTTTATAAGTCTTTGCGCCCCGCGCTGACTTCCATTCCATACAGAGCCTGACTTTCAATGGTTCCTTTTTGAGCCCTGCTCTAGGGACTAGCGCCCTGCGAATACCCACCATTGTTTCATGTCATTCGAGCCCAGCTCTTAGGGCTCGCGTACCCGCCATTCTGGTCTCCCGCCCCGCCCTGCGGTCTAATCTACTATATCCATCTTATTCCTCCCCATGAGCTGCAACGTTCTCCATTGCTTCAATCCATAGTGCAAAGCACTCATCCTTTTCTTCAGGGTCATGTTCTCCCCCTGTTTCCATAGCTTTTGTCCTTCACGAGCATACGCCGCTGCTCTTCGTGACACCAGTCCGGAACTTTACAAACTTGACGCGCGCCAGCGCCTTTGTCATCACACCCGCCACCTGTTCTTGTGTGTTTACATACTCGGTTGTAAGTCTCTTGTCTTGTACCAAGGAACGCACGTAATGAAACTTGATCTCAATATGTTTCACATGATGATGCTTGCCCGGCCTTTCACTTAATTGATTGCTGCCATGTTGTCACTCAACAGCCTTGGTTTCTTGTAGTCGACCATTAGTTCTTCACACAGCTACTTATCCATTGTACATCCTTTGTACCTTCATGCATAGCGTAATATTCCGCATCCATTGTTGACAACGCGTTAATGCCTTGCTTACGTTATCCAAACGAAACTGTAGCTCCATCAAGTAGTGTCACATATCCGCTTACACTCTTCCGGTCTTCCGGATCATTGGCATAATCTGCATCCGTATACACGACTAGATCCACTGGTTGAAGCACTCGATCATGGTGTACTTGCATCCTTAATCCATAGTCGAATGTAGTCTTGAGATACCTTAACCCACGCTTAGCTCGTGCGCAATGCTGATCAAAACAGTTCATGTATTGTCCCAACTTCCTTACTGAATGTGCGATGTCAGGTCTCGAGCACGAGACCAGGTACTGTAGTGCGCCCACTATCTCACGATATGGCATGTCCCGAATGTCTTCCTTCTTACTTGTTGTTGCCAACGATGATCCTTCTGGTGTGGGCGCACGATTGCAATGTTGCATGCCAAAACGCTTCAAAATCTCTATGATGTACGTTTCTTGGCTGAAAAACACTGAGTGCTTGCTTATACTGGAATGTACGAGTTTTTTGCAACCAACAAGAAATTTGCAACAAGTGGTAAAAACTCGTGATAGTGACACACTGTCACAAAATAAAATTGAAAGTTGGTTAAGTGTATTATTCACATAGAGGTTTTATACCGACAAGTAGTGTTTTGTATAATGTTTATACATGTATTAACGGCTTTCAGACAGACCGTGCCGAAGCCAAAAAAACGTGAAGGCGTTACCGACTTTTCACTACCGACATACAGATGGTTCAGAACGAGGTTACCAAAATGTACGGACCAAAATTTGGTACTGTGAGTAGAAAATGATTGTGTAACTTCAGCGCGGGAATTCTCAAACAGTAACCAATCCGCATCGAATAGAAACAATCACCAAAGTAATTAAAAAGTCTTCTACCATCCATGTGCAGTTTAATCTACATTTCTGTTCTATTCTAAGGACGTCGCGCCTCCATCCAAGGCATGAATACATTCTTTCAGGGCCAATAAACTCTTGTCAATCTCTGCTCCTTCCATGAACAGTCACGTAGGCCTCGGCGTAAACAGGGTCTGCAAAGCCTGTCAACTGGTGCAAGTGACGCTTGGACCGGCATACTCGTTGTTAGAACCGTCGCCATGCTGACCAAGGGCCCGGTTAATATCGGCACCATCGTCAATGTCGATATCTGTTGACTCCAAGGCTTTCTTGCCACGTAGCTGTCGGAAATTAATGAGATCATCCGCTTGAGTCACCGGTTCACCCGCTTTGGAAACCTCCGGGAGACTACAAATAGCGCTGAAAATTGTATTAGCAGCTTCAACGATAGCTGTGTCACTCTCTGTACCGTCCTCTGCAGACAACGTAGCGTATTCTCCAAGGGTCCAGAGTCCCACACGATAGACTTTAGCCTTAGAAATATCCGAAAAGGATATAACTAGTTTCTGTAAGATACTTAACTTTCCCGTAATTCTGGGTAACTTTCACACATGGCACGCAGAAATAGCACGACATCCATCGCTCCATCCGGTTGGTTTAAGAATTTCATGAATAAATACACTACAGCATTAGCAACTCCCGAAAACTTGACAGCACAGGTGTGAAAAGCTTGGATTAGCAAATGTCGGTATTCCCCCGCTTTACACGAGTTTTGTCTCGGGTTTAACCAATTCGCGCTTTAAATAGGTTACCACTCCATCAATGTTTCTAACTGAGACAAGATCCATGGCACTTTCCAACACTTTTTTCATATATATCGAGACAAAGCACGCATGATATCCATTAAATTCTCTTGCAACACTTTCGTGTGATGTTTCTTTAAATCCGCCAGAGGATCGGGCACATCAGTTTTACATTGTTGTCGCTTTGTGAATTTAATAACCCACAATATGTTTTCGCAGCCGCACGTACAGAAGTTGGAGCTGCTGAGAGTGTCACGAGTGTCCACGCTACTTCATAACTCACGGCCGGTGACGATGAATTGAGCAACGGAAAGACACAACGCACAAAACGTTCTTTCTGAGCCGGATCTTGACGACACACTTTTCGTGTCATTTCTAAAAACACGAGGGAAAACCCGTCCCCAAACTTAGGCACTTGATCCATAGCATTCATTAAAAACGTCACAGTTCTCTCTTCGGCACAATCATTTAGCATAAAAAAAGCGCTACGTCGAGCGCCCACATCACTTTCACATAGGATGAAACGTTCAATCTGCTCGGGAGCATCGGGAATAAGCACTTCTCCAGGACTGTCATGATAGTATTTTTTCTCACATACGAATGACGATGTTCGAGGTTATCTCCGTCACCAAACAATTCAATTCCTCGACCGAAAACGGTCCTGAAACCTCATAATAGCCCACCCATCGCGAACAGTTGGCCACATTCTTTGCTAGTGTCGCTTCTAATGACAATGCGTCAATCGCCTGCAACGGTCTTCGTTCGTCATATTGATCACTTCTATTGTGATCTTGTTCGCACATGGTATCTGATGTTCTTGGCGCAAAATAAACTTGGCAATCGCTTGCGAGAAAAATCGATGGATCTCTTCCCAGGTGCTTTTTTGCAAGACAACAACAGGTCCTTCGCCTACAGTCTTCTATACAGTGAAATAGTTGCTCTAATCATTCAAACGACCACGCTTGGATGTCACAAGTAGCTGCGGCACTGTTTTTAATCGAAGAAACAATCTCTTCCTTCTTCGGGCGACCATGACCAGAAGTGCTTAATGGCGCAAAAATTTGAACTCGCAGGTAATTGAGTTTTGGAGATTTTTTAATATCTATTTGAAAGGGGTATGTAATACAAAAACTTTTTACACTTTTACACCAGACAGTAGCGACTATTGACGTGTGTTACAAAATACTGCCACATTCCAGTAGTCACCTCTACCCCAAGGAGGTATTTCACCGGACCGAGATCAACTAAATCGAATGTCGTTTGAAGGAGCCTTCTTACTTCTTCACATGCTGCCTGTGGACCCATCAGCAGTAGGTCGTCCACATTTACGGTAAGCAACATTGATATCTCCCCCTCCTGGTATCGGGCGTAGAGTCCGTAATCGCTTTCAATACGCATGATTCCAATTGCCACTAGATGTTCATGCAATTTCTAATTCCATACATGCGGTGCCTGCCGCAAACCGTAAAGAGACTTAATCAACCTTGCATACATGGTTCTTGCCATGCCTTTCATAGCCCGCCGGCTGTTCCATAAGAACTTCTCCCTGAAGTTCACCAAAAAGAAACGCCGTCTTCACATCATACTGTAAGATAAACCAACCTCGTTGTACCGCAAGTTATATAGCCACCCTGATGGTCTCAAATCCAATACCCGGAGCGTAGGTCTCGAAATAGTTGATTCCATAGGTCTGTTTGTATCCATGCACAGCCAATCGCGCCTTAAATCGCTTAACATAGCCATGTTCTTCTTTCTTAACCGCATAGACCCAGCAGCTTGTAATTACTGTGAGCTTGCCTTTCGTTTCCTTACGAGGCACCACTTCCTACACACCATGGTGGCAAAGAGAATTATCTTTTCATCCATTGCTGCACGCCAATATTCCGCAAAGCGTGAGTCCTTCATAACTTCCTTAAATGTTCTTGGGACCTTCACGTCATCTGCCAGTAACGTTTCACAAGGTTGGACCGATGTCGCATGCGTACGGCCAACACTTGTAATGCGCGAAGATTTCCAATCTTCTCTTGTGTATCGACACTGTTTACTCCAATATAATCCCTTTATCTTGTGTTCTTTGTCGCTTGCGCGCTGGCCTTCCATCAATGCGCCTTCCTGGCTGCATTCCTTTCTTACTGTCTTGGCTCTCTTCATCCGAGACCAGTCCATCTTTTCGGGCATACGCCAATGCCTCTGGTTTATCTTCTTCTTTATCCTTTCGGGCATACGCCAATGCCAGTGGTTTAACTTTATCTTCTCTCTCCCCCACCGCAATAGGTATCTTGTCAACGCTCTCTGTGACCAAACTGTCCATGCCTGCCCGCATTCGTACATACGGGATGGTAGCTGGTAGAGTGTGATCGCCGTCACTAAACGCGTTTTCCACCATTTTCTGCACATAACTCGAATCTATGGTGTAGGTTTCTCGAAATGTCATGTTTCCACCTCGTGCTGTGCCAACCTTTCCATCAAGTGCATACAATCACTTGTAACCTTTTGTTTGCGATGAATAACTGATCAGCAACCCTGGCATCTTGATCGGCTTGAGTTTATCCCTCTTCGGACTCTTATTCTTCATAACCAGCACGTCCACTGCGCATCCCCACGTGCGTAAAGGCGAGAAATCCGGTCTCTCTTCATTAAGTAGTTCATGAGGGGTTTTACCATTGATTACCCGTGACCTTGTCACATTTAGGGTATCGACCACATGTAGGAGTGCCTCTCCCCATAGTGAGAATTGTAGTTGTGTTTTCTTCAAGTAATAAACCCACTTTCATCACCACCACATCGTTTCCACGTTCCACCAAGCCGTTTTCTTGGGAGGAATACGCATTCGTTGTTTGTACACTAATTCCTTCTTCCTTGAAGAGTTGATCCACTTCCTTGTTTACGAATTCTGTTCCTTGATCTGAAAATAACTCTTGTATCCTTAGGATGTTGGTGTGTGAATGCCATGTTGAGTCTTCGCAACAGTCTTTTTAGATGGGTCGCCGCCTCATCTTTTGTCTTGAGTAGGGAGACCCACTTGAATCGGGAATATTCGTCTATGGCGAGTAAAAACATGCTTGTACCACAGGCTGTCTTTACTTAAATTGAATCCAAGTCAAGACATAGCCTTTTCAATGGTCTTGTGGCTTTCTTTGTCTTATGACCAAATGTCACTGTTTTGGCCTTACCAACTTCACATGGAACACAGTCGTAGTTAACCAACGCTTTATTGATCTTAAGTCATTGGACTGTCTTGTTATTATCCATGCTTTTACTAACTTGTTGGTTAGCATGATTGTACCGCTTGTGCCATGTTCGTTTATCTGCTTCTGCTTGCTTCTCTTTGGATTTGTTGCGCTTATCCATTAGTGAGACGTCTAGTATCTCACGTCCAGCACCTGTATAGACATGTGTTCATATCCATTTATCTTGTAGAACTTGATCTTGATGTTTACCTTCGTCAGGTGCGCTATCGATTGCTCTTCGCCATGAAGTGTAACCTTGTACTTACGTGACTGGAAATAGTCAAATGCAATAATGTTGGCACGCGCTTCTGGTACATACCATACGTCTTCCAGCTTGCGTTTCTCAATCTTGTCTGTGAGTTGGTTCTGCATGCAGAGTAACACCGTACCCATCTGCGTTACCGTAGAGATTGTACCATTCATCATGACCAAGTCTTTGCCTTGTACAGTGTATACTTCGAGAAAGGACTCTCGCAAGTTACACACGTTTGCTTGACTTCCGCTGTCAAGTTTCCATTCAATAACGTCTGGAGAGAGAATGGGTTCTTGGTGCTAGTCTGCAACATAAGGACTGGTATCGGCTCATCTTGTGTCCCTGCACCTCCGGGGTAATTGGATCGTCATTCACTGTATCGACTTTGGTCGTCGCCGCGACCTCCGCGTCTGCCACCGCGTCCGCCATCGCGTTCTGCACGGCCTCCTCTATTGTTTCGTCCATAGCGACCCTCCCCAACGTTACGCATACTGCGCGGACAGTCACGCATCCAGTGTCCGTACTGGTTACATATTCTGCAAGGGCTCTGCCGCCTTGCCTCTTGTAATGTCTCACACCTTCCTTGCGTAGTAACTTGTCGTATTTTTTGCCGATGTTCTACGTTGTCCAGTTTCACCCCACGCCTTGCGTCGCCGCGCTCATTGCGTTCTTGTTCTTCTACATAAATCAACCGGTTCTTGACTTGGCGTAGGCTTACTTTATTCTCCACTGACAGCGACTTAATGCGTGAAAACTCCTTGTAACGATTCAGGTAGACTTCTCTCGTCTGGAAAAGTAGTAGCTCTGCAAACTTTTCTTCATCCATGATCTCTCCTGCCTTGCGTAGCTCGCCTTCAAGTTGTGTCATCTCGTTAATGTAATCTAGCATGCGCTATCCAGGCCTCAGGAAGCGGTTGAACAGTTCTTTCGACGACCTATTGCGCGCCGGCATTCCATCGTATCCCGCCATCAAAGCATCCCAAAGGCGAATGGGATTTCCCGTCTCTATTACTTCTTCCATGCGTATCACCACCGCATCCGCAAGACTTCCAACTATCATCGCATGCGCTGCAGCGTATCGACAATCCCAAGTGTCCTTCATCTCTATCGGCGAATCGAAGTTGTATCGCTCCTTCCCGGTGACAAGCGCTAGCAATCCCGCTGAATTAAACTTTGCTCTCATCTTCACTGTAACAGGGTTGCTGTTACGCGGCTTACACTGTTAGTTTGCAGTGAGGAAGCGTGCAAATTGTGTAGGACCAAATGTAATTTGGTCCTCTTTAGTTTTCCTTAGATAAACTTAGATAGAAAAGTAATTAATGTATTAATTAACTATCGATTAAGTATATATATATTACTATATATACACCTAAGGGACGTGAGTGCTAGAAGGTAAGTTTAAGAGTGAATATATTTATGGTTGGTTAAGAGCTAACTAGTATAATTAGACCTAGACTAATCATAGTAACATGTAGTATAAAGCTGATCTAATGATATTTTTATCATTAGATGACTTGTTAGATTCGATTATATCAGAATCTGTTCTCAAAGGTGGATTATGACAACTTATAATCCAATATTCACATTTCAGGTATTACGTCTGAAATTGAACTGTGATATTTCTACTCAAATATCACTTATGTAATGGTACCCCATTACATCACCCCCCACTCAAGCTGGTTGGCCAATAATATAATGTAATATTGGCCAATCGAGTGGTGGCACTTGTTGGTCATAACGATATTCTGTTATAACTCATCTTGACCAAAAGTAAACTAATGATCAGCAAACGCAGCGGCGCTCTTACGGGCACTGCCGGTACTCTGGAAACGGACATCACCTCTGCATCGCGTGCGGAGGTGTCGTCGAATGCCGACGCTTCGAATGTAGCGTCGACGCGCAAGACAAATCCAAAAGACCGCTTGTCTCTCGTAGCAGACGCTGTGGAAGCAGTGTCTAAGCGAGGGCGGGAAGGCGTCGCGAATGCAGCGTCTTCCGCGTCCTTACCTGCCGCAAGGCGGGTGTCCAAGAAGAAGTTCAACGACATCTTCGGAGAGTCATCTGACTCCGAGAATGAGGGCGAGGACGATACCGTCCCTGTCAACAACTCTAGTGGGGTTAAGACCGCTAGAACTGCTTCGCCGTTAAGTGATGGTGAAGTGGATTCTGACGCCGTCGATTACGACAGCGACAACTCAATGAAGCGGTGGTATGAGGAGCGTAGGGCTCCACCTGGACCTCGTCATTCGCCAGGTCGTAGCGAAGACGACTTTGAGATGACAGGAGGCGCTCCACCTGCCAAGAAACATCGTGCGGAAGCGGCCTACACTGCTTCCGATTCACTGTGTCGTGTGGAACGTCATGTTCCGTACGAAGTGGGGTTTTGGACCCCAGCATGGACGCTTGCCCTTGGTAGTGGTGGGCATGTCAAACGTGATTGCCAATATCCACTGTTTGACATTAATGCGCTTGACGAATGCGAGGACCTTCGCAATCGTCATTTTGATCGTAGTACTGACGATAGACGTCGGTACTTCATCGACCTTTTCTTCCAAGCTCGTTATTTCACGAACCGGAAAGGGTCGCAAAAGAATAAGGACGACAAAGACGCCCTTACTCAGAGTTGGAATGCCTTTGTTGACAATTACAACAAAGGTCCCGACGAGTATGTGAAGAAGGTTCACGCAAACCGCGAGCGCTTCTTGAAGTACTCACGCTCAGGTAAAATGGAGTATATCCATTTCACTTGCATCAAGGAGGGGTTCTCTTGCGGGATTCCTTCGAACATGAAGTGTCCGTGTTGTCCCGCGGGAGCTCCTCGTCTAACCGAAAAGGAGCTGAGAGGGTACCGGGGTTTCTCAGTACCCGCTAACGTTAAGAGCCTTATCGACGCTCTTAAAGAATTGGTAGCTGTTACCGAAGCTTCGCAGCCACCAGCACCTAGTGTTGGCGTGCCGCCCGCATCAACACTTAGTGTTGACGCTTCTTTTGAGTTCGAGGAGAAGTATCCTTCTCGAACTCACGCAGGAGGTCAGGGGCATTCGCCCTCAACACCTCAATCGGTTCCCAAGAGTCAAACGCTTGGGAATATCCCAGCCAACGCACCAAGTACTCGGTACGCTGCCCCTTCTTATAGGGAACCGAGCGCTTCGAAAGCAAGCGCTCGAGAATGTAGCGCTTGTTCCCCTGACTGTCAATCAGGGGCAGCGGGGGCTGATAATTCCCTCGGCGTTGTTGTTGCGGAGCATGGTTATCAGCTCCGCAAGCTTGAGAAGCACTGTGACGCTTTGAGCGAGGACATGTGCCACTCGATGAAAACGTATCGTTATCATCGGGACGAGATTCGTGAGATTCTCGACTCGCAAGTCGTGATGCAGAAGAAGAGTGATCTTCTGATGCTCGACGTTGATCGTCTAAAGTCGGAGATGGAAACTCTCCAGGCTTCCCACCAACGGTTGGAGACCGACTACAAGTCTCTCTTGGGAGACTTGAAGAAGCACGGCATTCGCCGTGGCGATGCGTCTCGTCCGAAGACGTAGACGATCGGTACGGTTTGAGCCTCCCAACGTAAAACGTTGGATGGAGGCCCATGGCCGCGGGAATGTCTAAAGTGTAGGCATTCCCCTTAACACCTTGGACCTTAAAGGGTCCAATGAACTTAGGGAGCAACTTCCGTGTAGGGAAGTTGCTAATTGCATGTGTAGGCAAATTAGTTGTAGATAACATAACTAATTCACCTTTTTGAAAGGAATTTGTGTTTTTCCTTCCGTTTTTGTCTGCATTCTGCTTCTGCTTGTCAAAAGCGGAAGCAAGCGCGTCTTTTACATAGCGTATTACAGCTTGGCGCTGTAATACGAATTCATCTACTGCTTTATTGGCAGTAGATGGGTTGTTTTCATTGTCTGCAGCCATTGCTGCCGACACATATTCCGCATAAGCGGTTTCGGTTTCCGAAACTGCTTGAGTTTCTTCTGTGGTAACAGTAGAAGACTCATCAGTTTCTTCACAAGTTGCAGCTGCAGCTTGTGCATCGACTCGCTTAGAATTTGAGCGGGTCCCTCCCCCACTTAAATTTTGCGTACCGCCAAGTAAAGCCGGGGTTCGTGGATGCCGTAAGGCATTCACGTAAAACGGTGTATGCTTGGTAGAAGCATGCACCGAGTTGTTTATAGCAAACTCAGTGAGTGGTAAATAATCACTCCACTGCTCGAAGGCATGCGCGTAAGAACGCAGCATGTCGCCGAGAACGCGGTTAACGCGCTCAGTCTGCCCATCCGTTTCCGGATGGTCCGCGGTTGACATCTTCAACTGCGTACCCAATAACGAGAACGTTTCTTGCCAGAAACGTCCTGTGAATCTTGGATCACGATCCGAGATTATGTTTTCCGGCATTCCGTGTAAACGGAATACCGTGTCAACGAATATCCGCGCCGTTTGCGCAGCGGTGACATTCGCTGACACTGCAGCAAGATGAACCATCTTACTGAAACGGTCTACAAAGACCACAATGCCTGTTTTCCGACTGTGATCAGCCGGAAGACCAAAGATGAAATCCATGGAAATGGACTTCCAACACTCTGTCGGAACCGGCAGAGATTGGAGGGGAGCCTGCGCGGACTGTGCAGGCTTGACGCGTTGGCATATCTCGCAAGCGCGGACGTACTTACGTACCCATTTATATTGGTTACGCCAGTAGAAATCGCGTGCGAGAGAAGCATACGTCTTCTCTCGACCCTGATGCCCCGAAATCGGTGCATCATGGTTTCAAACAAAATTTGATGTTTGAGGTCATCGTCGTTTGGAACGACAAAGCGATTAACATCATCTTGGTCTGTGCTGTAAAGCAACAGACCATCGTGCAATTGATAACGATGCACGCATGCGCGAAGGAACTCTGGAAGTTCCTTGCGCTTCCGATTTGATTGATCACTTAAGTAATCGATCAGTAGGCGAGTTTCCTCGTCTGTTTCGTACGCTTGACGTACTTGTCGCACAAGCGGCGACGACAGAGCAGTGCAATGTATTGCGTTTGCACTGGTTGCTTCGATTATGGACGGTTTCGTCTCGTAATCGGGGCGTCGTGATAGCGCATCCGCTGCCACGTTCAGTTTTCCCGGTTTATACTCAACCGTGAAGTTGTATTCCGCAAAGAATGACAGCCAACGTGTCATTCTTTGAGAGATGTGCGGTGAATTCACGGCCGTGCGTAGCGACGCATGGTCCGTGTAAACCACGAAGGGTCTATCTCCTAAGAGATAGATCCGACACTTCGCCAGTGCATACTTCATGGCAAGGCGTTCCTTGTCATGCACCGGATAGTTGCGCTTGGCTGGGCGCAGCTGACGCGATTGGTAATAAATCACGCGATCACGATCATCGTGATCACGCTGCATCAGGGCGCAGCCGATGGTGAAATCGCTCGCGTCGCAAACGACGTGGAACGGTCGCTCGGTATCGGCGATTGCCAAAACGGGAGCCTCAGTCAAGCTACGTTTGACTGCATCAAACGCATCTTGGCACTGGGTATTCCAGCGCCATTCGACATCTTTCTTGAATAATTGAGAAAGAGGTCGGATCAGACCGGAATAGTTGCACGAATATTTGTGCAAATATGTCGCCAGCCCGAGGAACTTTCGAAGTTCCTTAACGTTAGTTGGCGGAGGCCATTCAACGATCACCCTGATCTTTTCTGGATCGGGGCGCACTCCATTCTTGCCTACAAAGCAGCCAAGAACGGGTATCTCAGGTGCACCAAAGGTGCACTTCTTTAAATTTGCATAGAGCTTGTGCTTGCGCACAAGCTCTAACACCTGACGTAGATGTCCTTTATGAATGTCTACATCAGTTTTGCCATGTTCAGCCTTGCTATGGATGAACACATCATCAAAGTAGCTCGGCGCGAATTCTCGCACCGGGCGCAATAGATGTGTAACGCATCTGTTGAAGGTGGCAGGGGCATTTCGAAGCCCCTGTGGCATCACAAGCCACTCCCAAAGCATACCGCTTGGGGTGCTTACAGCCGTGAGAGGAATATCTTTCTCACGCATAAGGATTTGGTAGAAACCATCCCTCAAGTCGAGAGCACTGAAAACGGTGCTCCCGCTCATGCCATCGATGATGACATCCTTCCGCGGTATCGGCGTCTGCGCCGGTACCGTGGCTGCGTTCAGCTTATTGAAAGCATGAACGATTCTCCACCCACCAGTGGATTTCTTCACACAAAAGGTGGGACTGGAGTGCGGTGAGGTAGACTCCCGCTAATGTCCCGCCTTACGACGAATTTCAAAGAACTCGTCGATCGCTTTGACCTGGTCACGCGGCAATGGCCATTGCCGCGTGACACAGTACTTCGTGCCTAGTCCCTTATCTTTAGGGAGCTCACAAGGCACTTCTTCTGGGAATACGTCAGCGTATTCCCAAAGTACCTCGTAGTCCGGGGAAGTCGCCTTAAGCGACTCCCAGCTCTGCGCTTCAAAGCACTGAACATTAGTCTTTTCATTGGGAACGGGTTCGTTCCCAATGCCTTCTAATTGTAAAGTGGATATTCGTTCACGAATTCCACAACCTCATCAGATGCGACAATGACACAGATCTGTTCGATCTGATCATTTCGCAAGTTCTTTACGAACTTCTTCCAGCTTAAGGCTGGAAGGGCCATCATCTCTGAACTTAGGTTCGGAGGGTTGTCAAGTGTGAGAGACTGGGTAGCTAATCCGGTCTCTGTCTGCGTCAGGACGTTGATCGTCTCGACGGAAACAGCTGCTAGATCAGACGCACTTGTCCGATCTGTGGCACGGTGATCATCACTCGTGCACAAGGCCTTCTCTTCATGGTGACCACTGTCTACCATGGTGTTCATGCACTCCCGACTGTTCTTAGTCGTGAGTTCTTTATTTTCGACACGGAAGTCATTTGCTTCCGTGACGGTTTCATTCATTTCACGGTGGGTGTTTCCCACCGCGTGCGCATTCTCTATACCACGACCGTCATCGGTTGTAGTAGTAACTTCAACACGGGAGTGCTTTGCGCCCGTGCTGCACACATTACTGACACGCAACGACTCGTTCGTCGCGCGTTCGCGTCCCTCTGGACTCTGATCAGCGGGTGTACTATCCGCTGACCCAGTCGGATCAGATCTGGTGGTGCCATCGCTATCCACCAGACTGACTGACACTGCGGTTGTATCATTAGATACAGCCAGATTACTCACAGGGTGATCAGATCCTGTGAGACCGCCGCAGTCGATCGACAGGTTAACCCAGTCGATCGTTGGTTGATGCTTGGACATCCAAGGGATGCCCAAGATTATATCGAACTTGTCGTCAAGATCGAGGACGATGTATTCTTCCTCGAACGACAGTTCGTCTAACTCAAAGCGTGCGCGAATCACACGCTTTGGTATAGTCACGGTTGCACCTGTTGCTAACCGGACTGACAGCATGCTTCTTGGAGATTCAATCTCCTCGAAGTTCAACGACGTTAGTACCTCAGTTCTAACGAAATTGTTTGACGCTCCTGTGTCAAACAGAGCGCGCATGGGGACATCGTTTCCATGTGGCCTAACTTCAAGGGTGATGAGAGGTTTCTCTTCACCCTGCACACGTTGACAGGACATAGTCCCGTCTGGGGCTATTATCTCACATGCCCGATGTCGGCGTGTGAGATAAACCGTACCCCGCCCCTACTGGTTGTTGACGTTTTTTGCATCAACAGAGGGTTGCCCTTGTTGATGTCGCTTGCCAGCAGACTGTCCAGTCCGCTGACTGCGTGGTGCCGGACGCGGCGCCATACATTCATGGGCGTAATGGCCCATCTTCGCGCATCGATTGCAGCGAAGGAACTTCTTGTTCTTCGGTTGCATCGGAGTTGAGGCGACCGCAACTGATAGGTCCATAGGTTCTGGACCTCCTCCGCCAACATTATGACGCGGATTAGGGTGTCTCGGGACGAAGTGTGAACTTTGTCTCGATTGGAAGTTTTGGTTGTTATTATTATTAACATGCTGCGTTAGCGGCAAGTTAAAGTCGAAAGGTGCTTGCGCTTTCCGACTAACCCCAGCATGCGCTGCTGAGCGACGCATGCTGAACTCCTCCCGGATGCTTTGGTCTATAGCATCGCTCAGAGTCTTCGGGGGAACCCGGTAAAGACTCTGTTTGATGGGACCGTCATTCAGTCCCTTCATGAAGGCAGTGACCTGCATGGCAGGAGGCACCGGTTCATATACAATATTTGACAATAAATATTGTATTTTCTGAGCGTACGCATGTAGGCTCAGCTTGCCCTGCCTGAGTTCCATGAACTCTTCACGGCAGCTAAGCTCCATTTCCGGAGCTTCAAAGTTGTGCTTTAGCTCAGCTTTTAGATCCTGATACGTCAGGAACGCAGTTCCATCAGTGGATCTGCGGCTCATCGCCCATGCCCAGGCGCGACCGCCTAGGCATGTGGTGGCGAAATAAGCTTGTGAACGCGGGTCCACAATCTTCTGCGCAGTGAGGGCATCCTCTACCTCTGCGAACCACTACGAAGAGGTTCGCCCCCTTCGCCAGTAAAGGGCGGAATCCGTGCCTTTACTACTTCAACGCTCGCACTAGATGCGGGCGCTGCTGTTGCTGCCGCCGTCTGGGAGCGCAACATAGCATGACGCACCTGAGGGTCGACATACATTTTCTTGAAACGGGAAACCGTTTCTAAGGCATCCTCCGAGGTCTTGCCACGGAGGAGAGTGATGATTTCGGGCCCTATGGTCCGAATCATCTCGGTCACTGTGACCAGAGCACTCGGTGGCCAGTTAGGAAAGTTTTCCATAACTAGGTCGTGCGCGAGCTGGCGCTCACGCTCACGTTCACTGGCTGTTGTCATGACAGCTAGCGGCTCTTAAACCTTCGTTCTGCTAGTTAACTAGCGGAACGTGTCAAAAGTGGTCGTTTGGACGGACCACAAAGTGCTACCAGGTGTAACAGGGTTGCTGTTACGCGGCTTACACTGTTAGTTTGCAGTGAGGAAGCGTGCAAATTGTGTAGGACCAAATGTAATTTGGTCCTCCTTAGTTTACCTTAGATAAACTTAGATAGAAAAGTAATTAATGTATTAATTAACTATCGATTAAGTATATATATATTACTATATATACACCTAAGGGACGTGAGTGCTAGAAGGTAAGTTTAAGAGTGAATATATTTATGGTTGGTTAAGAGCTAACTAGTATAATTAGACCTAGACTAATCATAGTAACATGTAGTATAAAGCTGATCTAATGATATTTTTATCATTAGATGACTTGTTAGATTCGATTATATCAGAATCTGTTCTCAAAGGTGGATTATGACAACTTATAATCCAATATTCACATTTCAGGTATTACGTCTGAAATTGAACTGTGATATTTCTTCTCAAATATCACTTATGTAATGACCCCATTACATTTACTTTGTAAACCTTAAATCCCTTCACCGTTAAATGGTTCCATACAAAATTCTTGGTCCATGTTGCGATACATTTGCATTTGGTCGCTGTGGCCCGCCGTATTCATATCTTCTTTGCCCGTCAAATTTCCTTGTGCCGCCTGAGTAAATCTTCTCCCAGTGATATCTGAGTATTTCCAAGATTTTTTCTTTCTTCTTGACGGGAGAAAACTAGAATGTCGAATGGTGTATGTCCTTCTGCGACCCTGTGGTTCGAGCCTGGTTCGGTTGAACCGCGGTCCCTTGAACCTGCCCCTGTTGGGCTCATAAGCTGTTGTAAATTATCTAAATTAGGGTCAGTCGTACCTTGAGTAGGATCAGGTGTACCACTTAGTGTACCCATAATTAGTAATAGTTAAGGTCCTTAATTCGAGGAAATAAGTCAACCCACAACAGGCGAGGCAAGAATGGCTCCGGGGACTCGGTTGGGTGTGAAGATGGAAGATAATTCGAAACTAACCATTGAGCCCTGCTCGGTTACCTTGGCGTTAGTGCCCCGTGTTGAATTTGTGTCTTTTCGATGAACCACGAAATTGGATGAAAATTATGCGAAACCGCCATGATGCATATTAGCATAGTTTAATATAGGTTAAAAGTAATTTCGACAGGACAACTTTTAATGCTATATAATATATACTTCATCACTTTTACTTTTACACTAAAAAAACACTCGGATAGGAGTCAGCGCCGCCGTACTGATCGACGACTGGCACTGCACTCCCGAGGAACACTAAGCAACAAGTGGACATTAACAAGTTTACGAATTGTGTGGATTACTGTTTTATTGGGGATTAACTATTTTCGTACGTGGAGACTGGTGGTTGGATTTTTGCAGGTCCAGCCCCTTTTCGTTACGTTTCTGTGGAGTTTCGCGCAGGTTCACGTATTCTCAGTGGAATCACGTCGCTTTGCAACAGGTTATGAGCCCAAATTTCTAACGGGTCTCTTAAATTCGAATTTTACTACTGCTTCAAGTTAGCTGAGTTGGTAGAAGTCCCCTTGCCAGAAGGGTAATTGTGTCTGGTTTTTTTTGTGATTGAAAACTTAAAAATTGAATCTCGATTGTATTTCACGGCAATTATGGCAAGTGATGGAGAAAATAGAATGGCGGAAGCACTAAATGCGATGATGGAGTGCACGCAAAAATTGGAGTTTGACAAAGGTATGGAGAAAGTGGAGAATGAACAAGCTCGTGCCAGAGACCTGGGGCAATCGAACTCTTCGAACGAGTTCAGAGACAGCCTCAGGAATCATGGGCCTTTCGGCGGCCGCATGACGATAGATGACCTCAACAGAGACGAGGGAATTGGGCAAGGCGTGCCTGGAAACTGTACCATGGGGCAGGCAGGAGAAATGCCTGGCAGGAATGCAAACGTGCCGCAAGCTGGCGTGCCGTTTTGAGTGAAATTGACGAAGCTCACGATCCAGAACTTTACGGGAGTGGAGACCTACAAGGGCCTAGGAGCAGGTTTTAAGCAGTGGGCTTACCTGTTCCTAGAGGCCCTAGAAGTAGCTCAATTGACTTCCGGGTTCCAGTGGAACGAGCGTCTGAAAGTGAACAAATTGGGGGAACATCTTGAGGGCATGGCCCTAAGATATTTCCAAACAAATATAGGTGCTTGGTGGGCGGTATCTCCGTCTTTGATAACTGTTTTGGAGCATATGAATAATGCTTTCAAAGTTAATATTTCTCACCACCAAGCATCCGCAATGTTCGCAGCGGAAAAGGACCCCAGAAAGTCCTGGACTGAGCACTTGCTTTATCTGGTAGCTTTGGCGCGTGAGAGCGAGCTACCAGATAAATTGATCGTGGAAAACATCGTGAAATTTGCGGCACCGAGTTTAAAGATCGCACTCATGGTCAGGTACAACCCCATGAGGCAAGACCACGTTCAACACGCTCAAGAGCTGGAGGCATGGGCCCAAGAGCTTGAACATGACGAGCGGAAGACGAGGCGTCAATCAAGGATTGTCGCGAAACCGGTAAATAATGCGAAATCCGAAAGAGTGACCTACGGATGTGGTGAAGGGGGGCATATTCATCGGAATTGCCCCAAACCACAAAGAAAATACGACCCTATGAAAGCAAGCAAGAAGGGACGTTCAGACACATTATCTGACCGTCGTTTTTTATTAGCTACGGACGAGAATCCAAGTGGAAACACTGGAATTTCTGAAAGAATGAATGATGAATTTTTGGATCCTGGATAGTGGCGCCAGCCGACATTTAATCGGCGATCCAAGTCTCCTAGAAGATGCCAAAGAGTGTGGTAGTGAAGATGCACTTATACTCCCCGACGGAGGAAGTTTGAGCGTCACACAGGTTGGAAAAGTGACGGTAAAAAGTGATGAATGACCGAGCACGGAAATTGTGCTAAGCGAGGTCTATTATGCACCAAAACTGGCCAAGAATTTGATCTCACTGGGCTGCCTGAAGCAAAAAGAGTGCCACATAAACGACAAGAAGGATGGCATGGAAATAAAAATTGGAAATAAGTCGCTATTTCGCGTAGAACTCTGTGGATCAATCTTTGTGGCGAAGGTGCATGCAAGCACCACGAATGATTTTCGAAAGATATTTAGTGATGTCGTAATGAACGTGCAGACTGAAGGAGTTGAAAATGACGTGCAAGAAGGTGGAGTGTATCAATTTTATGCCCGTCTGGGGCATCTCGCCTACGATACGATCGAATGTATGGCCAAGGATCCACGGTCGGGGATTGTTTTAACTGACCATAAAAGACCGAATGGCTTGACGTGTGCTGGTACCGGTCAAAGCAACCGAAGCGCGACTCGGGCGAAAATGCGCCTATTGATCGGATCGGTGGAGTTATGTGCAGTGACCTCAAAGGTCCGATAACTCCACGCGATAGAAGAGGAAACCGGTTTTTAGTGGTCTTCGTCGACCATTTCTCGAATTACGTACGCGTATTTGCTGCCCCTACAAAGGACAGGGCAGCGAAAATGTTTGAACACTTTCTCGTGTGGTTTGAAAGTGAATTTCATTGCAGAATCCATGTATTACGCACTGATGGGGGCGGTGAGCTCAAGACTTTGGATTTATTCTGAAAAGGACGGGAGTGCGAAGACAAGTCACAGTAGCTGCAACGCCAGCCTCAAATGGGAAGGCTGAGCGAATGAACCGAACCATTTTTAACATGGTTCGGTGCATGATTTTTGGATCGGGTGTGCCGTTGATGTATTGGACGGAAGCGGCTGAGTATGCAACTTATATACTCAACCGCAGCCCGACCAGGGCCAACTCAGGTAGGGTCCCACCGATACAAGTGCTCACTAAGAAACAAGTGAATGTCGGTGACATTGTGGTTTTTGGATCCCCATGTATGGTTTGGAGGGATCCAAAAAATAAATCACTCGGTAAACATGCAGAGCGTGCCCTCATTCTTGGAAAACAAAGGGGTACAAAGTTCTCTTATTGAAAGATCGGGTGGTGACAACCACCCGACACATAACAAATATTGAGACTCTTGACAAGAAGTCAAATGATCTGGTTACGAAAAAATTGGAGACGGATGGATTTGAAGTTGGGGAAACGAATGAAGATCGGGCAGTAGAGTCGGTCGGAGAGGTCGCAGACAAGCTGTCACCTCAAAAGAAAAAGGGGGACACACAGTCACGTGGAAACAAGTCCGATGCCCGAAAAGCGGCCAGAAATGTGAAGAAAACTGCGAAGGCTGCTGCCGCAGAAGAGGAAAAAAGAATGAAAAAGCTCAGGAAGTTGAAGAAGAAGGATATGACGTTGGAAGGAGCTTCGGGCGTGTGTCGACCCAAGATGTGAACCAGACAGAAAATGGGAGCGTCACCGTAGCGCCTGAGGCAAATGTGTTGTTTGCTTTCGCTGTCACAAGCACACAAGATGTGACAAATGGAAAATTCGCAGCCATACCCGACCCAAGGAACTTCAGGAGGCACATGCCTCGAGGCAGTCTGAAAAGTGGGCGGAGGCAGAACGGGCAGAGTTACGTGCCCTGACTGATTTGGGAACGTGGAATTTCAAGAAGAAGGTGGAGGAAAAAAAAACCCTACCGACAAAATGGGTCTATAAGACCAAACTCAAGTCAGATGGAACAGTAGAACGGTACAAGGCACGACTGGAAACACGTGGTGACCAAAAAGTTCTTGGTGAGGACTATCTGTTTACTTTCTCGACAGTTATAGAGCTCAATAACATGAAGGTGATACTTATAATGTCACTGGTGTGGAAGGTGCCTGCTAGACACGGGGATGTGCCAAGTGCATACCCCAAAGCAGGCACAGAAAGTGAGAATGAAATATACCTACAAATTCCGCAGGGAATGGAAGTTTCAAAGGAGAATTTAAAAGCTTTTGGGATGGAGACACAGAAAGATTTGGTTTTAAAATTGGAAAGAACCTTTACGGCCTAAAGCAGGCCGGTAGGCTTTGGTACGAACATTTGCGCGAAACTATGGTTAAGCTTGGTTTTGTGCAGTGTTTAACTGACACGTGCATTTTCATACGTGTTTGTAATGATGGAAAAACACTGGTGGGCGTGTATGTCGATGGCTTACTCGTCACGGCGACTTGTGAAAATTAATTAAAAAAATTTTTGATGAGATGAAAACTTTGGAATTGAAGAATCTCGGAAATGTGGATACGTGTGGGAGGTGATCCGAGTACCGGATACACCATTGACCAAGAGGTCACCATTGATGAGATGTTGGTAAAGCACGGTTTGCAAGAAGCAAATGCAGTTCGAACGCCGATTGCGGAGGCGGGCGTGGATGAAAGTTTGGATGAACTGCTGCCCGTGAAGGCAACTGAAAAGCTGCCTTGCAAAAAAAAAATTCCAATCATTGGTGGGTAGCCTGTTATGGATATCCCGGTGTACACGACCGGATATTTCATTCGCAGTGCACAGGGCTACCCGGCGTACGCATGCCCCGACATTATTTACAAAGTGGCTAAAAGGATTGCGCGGTACCTGAAGGGTACGAAAAAAATAAAGTTGCACCTGAATCACGACAGTGGAGACCACTTGCCATTGCGGATTGTCGGCTACAGCGATGCTGATTTCGCAGCCGACAAGGTGGGCCGGAAAAGTGTCAGTGCAAGTGTGGTTTTTGTGAATGGAGTTATTGCTGGCTGGAAGTGCAAAAAGCAGAGCACTGTTGCGCTGTCTACGGCGGAAGCGGAATTTGTGGCTGCGGCGGAAGGTGGCAAAGAAGTGCTGGGTTTACGTGAAATTTTCGAGGAGCTCGGTGTGCGTGCTAAAACACCGATCGTCCTAAAAATTGACAACATGGCTGTGATCAAACAATTGCAGAGTGAAGTGAGTGCGGCAAGCACATAACATGTTGATGTCAAGCTCAAGTTTTTGAAGGATTACGTTCAAAAAGGGCGAGTGCACCCAGAACATGTTGGCATCGTGGATATGGTTGCAGATCTCTTGACGAAAAATCTGGCCGCGCCCAGAATCGATGAACTCAGAGGACAAATTGGATTGAAGTAATTTCGAACGGGTGTGAACATGGTTATATTTTCGATTTATACATGGTTTTACGACAACTACATTAGAGACTACGCAATGCATGCAGCGATGGCGGTAACGGAAGGAGTGTTGAGTTTGTGCCTTTTCGATGAACCACGGAATTTGATGAAAATTATGCGAAACCGCCATGATGCATATTAGCATAGTTTAATATAGGTTAGAAGTAATTTCGACAGGACAACTTTTAATGCTATATAATATACACCAAAGCTCAATTGGTTTCGTCAAATGTCCAAAATAGAATCAGTAATGACCAAAATTATTCGTCGGACCTGCTACAAATAGTACTCGTATAAACAATCTTATTTTCAAAATTTATGTGTAGTAAAGAAACGCAGACGAGTGTCGTTGGAGAGACTGCTGAAACGGATGTCGTGAATGCCGATGGACCTGCCAAGATCACTTTTGTCGGTAAACAGGTGGAAATAGCGTGGAAATAGCTCATGCTGTGCTTGGTTTTGTGCAGTGTTTAACTGACACGTGCATTTTCATACGTGTTTGTAATGATGGAAAAACACTGGTGGGCGTGTATGTCGATGGCTTACTCGTCACGGCGACTTGTGAAAATTAATTAAAAAAATTTTTGATGAGATGAAAACTTTGGAATTGAAGAATCTCGGAAATGTGGATACGTGTGGGAGGTGATCCGAGTACCGGATACACCATTGACCAAGAGGTCACCATTGATGAGATGTTGGTAAAGCACGGTTTGCAAGAAGCAAATGCAGTTCGAACGCCGATTGCGGAGGCGGGCGTGGATGAAAGTTTGGATGAACTGCTGCCCGTGAAGGCAACTGAAAAGCTGCCTTGCAAAAAAAAATTCCAATCATTGGTGGGTAGCCTGTTATGGATATCCCGGTGTACACGACCGGATATTTCATTCGCAGTGCACAGGGCTACCCGGCGTACGCATGCCCCGACATTATTTACAAAGTGGCTAAAAGGATTGCGCGGTACCTGAAGGGTACGAAAAAAATAAAGTTGCACCTGAATCACGACAGTGGAGACCACTTGCCATTGCGGATTGTCGGCTACAGCGATGCTGATTTCGCAGCCGACAAGGTGGGCCGGAAAAGTGTCAGTGCAAGTGTGGTTTTTGTGAATGGAGTTATTGCTGGCTGGAAGTGCAAAAAGCAGAGCACTGTTGCGCTGTCTACGGCGGAAGCGGAATTTGTGGCTGCGGCGGAAGGTGGCAAAGAAGTGCTGGGTTTACGTGAAATTTTCGAGGAGCTCGGTGTGCGTGCTAAAACACCGATCGTCCTAAAAATTGACAACATGGCTGTGATCAAACAATTGCAGAGTGAAGTGAGTGCGGCAAGCACATAACATGTTGATGTCAAGCTCAAGTTTTTGAAGGATTACGTTCAAAAAGGGCGAGTGCACCCAGAACATGTTGGCATCGTGGATATGGTTGCAGATCTCTTGACGAAAAATCTGGCCGCGCCCAGAATCGATGAACTCAGAGGACAAATTGGATTGAAGTAATTTCGAACGGGTGTGAACATGGTTATATTTTCGATTTATACATGGTTTTACGACAACTACATTAGAGACTACGCAATGCATGCAGCGATGGCGGTAACGGAAGGAGTGTTGAGTTTGTGCCTTTTCGATGAACCACGGAATTTGATGAAAATTATGCGAAACCGCCATGATGCATATTAGCATAGTTTAATATAGGTTAGAAGTAATTTCGACAGGACAACTTTTAATGCTATATAATATACACCAAAGCTCAATTGGTTTCGTCAAATGTCCAAAATAGAATCAGTAATGACCAAAATTATTCGTCGGACCTGCTACAAATAGTACTCGTATAAACAATCTTATTTTCAAAATTTATGTGTAGTAAAGAAACGCAGACGAGTGTCGTTGGAGAGACTGCTGAAACGGATGTCGTGAATGCCGATGGACCTGCCAAGATCACTTTTGTCGGTAAACAGGTGGAAATAGCGTGGAAATAGCTCATGCTGTGCTCAGGTAGACTTAAATTCTTCGTTACTCTACGATATGATCGATCAAGGAGCTCAAACATTTAAGTAAATTATAGTTACTTGGGCATCAGATGATTCTGCTAATTCATCATTGCGACGACTCTGGATACCAAGGTCGGTGAATCATTACATTGCCAGTTTCCCGAAGCACTGTCGTCCAATAGGATCAAGGACTTTTTTAATAGATGCCTATGAATGCCAAGACTTCTCGAAGTTGTTTTAATTATTCACGAAGTTGTTCCAGTTCATCTTGTTGAACATTCACCTTCGACTCCAACACAAAAATCCGATCCTCACTGACAGGGTCAAGATCAAATGCGTACTTTACTATACTTTCCGAGCGAAAAACGCGATTTTTTTTTTGACGTCAAAAGTCAATTGAAGGTATCGCCCTTCCAAAACTTTCAACATGCGCTGGACGTCACCAGACTCGTCCACTTCACTGTCTAGTGAGTCTTGAAAGCACTGGAAAAGGTGGTACACGTTACGTTTTCCGTTGTCTTGCAATGAAATTGAGTATCTTACCTTCAGATAATATATTTCTGATGTATCCGAGATAACGTTGGCTGACGTGACATAGACGGCTTTAGCCATCTCGCTCTTTTGTCTGTACGTAGGTGACAATAGCATTACGGTCAATCCCGATCTTGGGGAGCATAATTTAGCATATTTTAGCTACCACTCGTACCATTGCTTCTTACTGGATCGGTCCTCCATCCAAATACTCAATTTGTTGTTTTTCAGCTTGAGGACGTAACTGTAAAATGTCTTCGGAGCTGCACCGAATGTAGTTATTCCCTCTACCTCAACATCATTTATTTGCGCCATAATGTAGATCTGATGCGTGTTCTCCTTGATAAAAATCGAATTATGAAAATGCCAAGGCATTCATAAAGGACCAGTTGGACTTTTCTCCGAAACGGTGTGAAGATATCGTTTAGATTATCAAACTGAAACAGCGCGGCTTCCCACAATCTGGACGATGGTTGTTCTTGCCGTTATTTGGGCAAAACAGCTGACGGAAGACTTAGCGGCGGAATATGTTCTCGGTTCCAAGACGCTAGGCAAATTTGCCGATTATTTCGTCGTGAACTTGTTTTTGCTCAATACTCCAGGATTGCGTACGTTGCGAGTGGCAAATTTACAACACTCATAGCCATCGTGAGGGCGTGCAGTCAGCTCCTTTTTTGATGGATTTACCTTGCAACGTATCTTTTAAATGAATGTTATCGTGAATCCTACTGAAACAGTAACAATCCACGTAACAAACGCAATAGAAAAAGAGAACCTGTTAGTGTCCACAATTCTTTATCTCCAAACGACTACCAATAGGTCCAATGTGAAGGCAAACTTTGCATTGTTAGACAAATACTTAGCCACGTCGGTACATTATAGGGTTCATTTGTGGAAAAGGAACGACATCAAACCGAAGTGCTGCACATGGAATCACTGGATGGCGAGTTTGCGCATCGTGAGATTACACAATTTGAACAAACGGAACACGTGAATGACGAGATGGTCCACTTGGATCATGGACGTGAAGAGTTTTTGCATCTTAAATCACGTCACGATGCAATGTCCCGCTTCGAGTCTTCAGTTTCATCAAATGACGCCAAAAATGGTGGACATCCCGAAGAATGCGAACAGCAGCCGCCATCACCGACGATTAAACGCGATTTCTCGGCCACAGGGCCACTTCATGGCGTTAAAAGTATGTTTGATCGACAAAAGCAGTCTCTCAAGCAGCAGAAACTCTGGAATCAAAGTGACACAACGAAACAGATTCCCTAACGTACGTAGGCCTGCTACTTACAGTGTTTTTCTTATGAAGAGACGATCAATTAATTATCCGTGCTGAAATTGCTATCGCTGCTGTTGTTGCTCAGTGAATATGTCGATCGTTTGACGGGTGTACCATCCCCACTACTGGTCTCTTCGACTTCGTTCTCGAGACTGCCATAGCCCTTGCTTGCTACTTTGCGACTAACCATCTCTTTGACTTCTTTCTCCTCGGCGTAATCGATACAATTGGCCACATAATCGAACAATTCCTGGCATGTGAGACCTTCTCGAGAGATAATTTTCAGTGGTACGACTTCATGCTGTTTCTCAATACCAGTACGAAGCGGGTCGTGATCGGCTCCAGGCGATAAGGAAATCTCAACGCGAAAACGTTGAGGATCCTCAAGCGAGTGCTGGCCACGCTCAAAGACACGGACGACAAAGTGCGTCATTAGCAAAGCTCGGGAATGTCTTCAATCCACTTGCGCGATTCTTCGCCAATTGGACTCTTGACGGTACATTCCTCACGACCATAACGCAAGACGTTCAATAGCGAATGCAGATGCGATTCACTGGTAAAATACAACCGTGTTCCCACGGATCGGTGCGCAGACTTGATCGTTTTCGCATAGCAAGGATTAAGACGATGCGTGTTATGGTCTTTCAATAGATGAGGCTTGAGTCCCCGCGCGAGATCCAAGTCGGTATTGATCTTTGACAAGAGAGTCCGGCACATGGCCGATCCAATAAAGATCTTTTCGTCGACATTAATGCCATACTCTTGCGGGACAAGCGCGTGAAATAAAGCACTGGAAATATCCAAGAGGTCTCGCACGTCGGTCAAATTAAGGTGCGCATTGTGCACGGCATCATACCGAATACAATCGTGAATGTCGGGGATCTTGGACAAATCGTATGTATCCCGTTTTTTCACATAAAAATCACGATACATTTTCGCCCACCGTTCTCGCATCACGTCGAGCGTCTCGCGACCACACGGTTCCGGGTACTTGATTTCTTCGGGTGACAAGGCTTTTTGAGGTCGCACGTGGCGTAAACCGACACTACTATTGGCTGCATCACTTGAAATGTTGCTTCCTTCGCTATGTTCCTTTCGAAGAGCGTACGAATGAACATGACGCGATCGCGAGTAATGGAGCTTATCGACACAAGCAGATCGACCCATTGTAGAGGCAACCACATGCCCCGCCGTAGCTGCGGCGGCGGCTTTGGTCTGTTTGATTTCACTTCGATACTATGCTTTCTCTTGGATCATACGCGTGAGTTGTTCCTTTAATGAATGCAGCAATTTGTGCATGATGCCCATCTTTTCAATCGGTTGATCGACTTTTGTCAATGCCAAAGCCACGGACCGAATGAGACGGGAATTCGAATTCATTAATTGACTGCAGTGGTCTTCGCGGTGGATGATTTTATGCAGACGCTGCTTGACATGCATGATAATTTCTGGTAGCTTGCTAACCGCCGTCCCAATCTTACTCACACATGCCGCGCAGCTCATTCCTGTGACTGTAAACTCGAGCTCAAGTGAATCGTCATCGCCTGGTTCCACGACATGCGAAAACGTCGATCATTGCGCGCCAATCACGGCCGTCTTGAGCCGCTTGAAGAACACGCAATTTGATGTCGAGATTGTAGCGCTGATATGGCATCTTGGTGGTTGGATGGGAAATGATACTTTTTTGATAAATGCGCACGCTCCTGGGAGCGCGAATAATGAATTTGGCGCGAAAAAGTCGCGCGCACCTCGCCCGAGGCTAAATCTCGCTTGATTTTATTTTTTGTTTGGTTGGTAATGTTGATAGTTTTATACCCTTTGAAAATCGTTTGTGATGGTTTGTATAATTTATGAAAAGGTGTCGAATAATTTTGGTCATTACTGATTATATTTTGGACATTTGACGAAACCAATTGAGCTTTGGTGTATACTTCATCACTTTTACTTTTACACTAAAAAACACTCGGATAGGAGTCAGCGCCGTCGTACTGATCGACGACTGGCACTGCACTCCCGAGGAACACAAAGCAACAAGTGGACATTAACAAGTTTACGAATTGTGTGGATTACTGTTTGACTATTTTCGTACGTGGAGAGTGGTGGTTGGATTTTTGCAGGTCCAGCCCCTTTTCGTTACGTTTCTTGTGGAGTTTCGCGCAGGTTCACGTATTCTCAGTGGAATCACGTCGCTTTTGTAACACCCCGCACTACTCCATCCCATTTCCCATCTTGCACCCATCCCGCACGCCCTTTATATATTAGGTTAGGCTATAATTATCTTACTTTTTTGCATGTTCTGATCCATAGCATTTATACCGTTTCCAACAGACAAAATAAAAGTACAAAATAAAATGTATATACAAACGTGGAAAGGAAATGAGTTGTATTCAATTCTCAGTAGTGACAAACAACCGCGTAGCTTAGTCTCTCCTAAGTCTAGTCTCTGGAAACTAACAGTTTTCATGACGGCATACCCAGAGCCCCCCAATACCGGTAATTTTATAGCGGCTCTCTCTATTACTCATGAAACCACCTATTTGAAAATCAGGTTTGGTTTCAGGAGGCGGAGCGTTCGGCGGCTTCGTGCCGGCGGAGATGGAAGAGTTGATGGGTTTGGTGGTACCAATCTCGACGTAGGTGACGACCTTTCCGTCATAATGGCATGCGAAGCTATTGATGTATTCACCGGCATCCAGATTTATATAATCTCCTCCGGTTTCAGCGAAGCCGTGGTAAATGGAACGCTCTACACCCCTCTGGTCCATATAGAAAAGACCGACACTGTTGACGCGTTCAGAGGTTCCTTCGACCCAGGCAGCGGTTACCCGCATTCCATTGAAAACCTGATGATCATCCGAATAACTTGAAGGTGGGGTGCCACAGAAAAGGGTTGGTGTGACGGGTGGACCATTTTCGCCTTGAACAAAACTGCTGATAGCAGTAAACGCAACAGCGGCAAGAGCTTGCACGAAGACTTTCATATGCAGACGATCGTTTGGAGTCGAAAGTAAATTTGAAAATGAGCTCAAGTGAGACCCACGGACGTTGATTAATTGAAATGATTATTATATACCGGTATATAAACTGAAGAAGCGAACGTGACTCTGTGCAGAGAAATTTCACCTCCTGTTCCGTACCCATCATATGGACAAGGTTATTGTGGCGTATCGATGCTATCATCACCAGGATAATGACACGACTACGAGAAGTTTTGTACTTCCTCCAGCGCCTTGTCCAATACAGTTTTGTGCTTGTACCTCATAACATCTGTCAATCCCAAGATACGAATGTAAAAGCGTACTTCTGTGTTAAAGAATGAAGCATTCGTGCACAATCCATACTATAATTGAAGGACGCGTTGCGTATGCATGCCGTTTGAGCTACCAATTTTTGTTAAATTCCACCAATCATAATGCATAGTTTTTTGCAT
>MIQA02000712.1:0-23267 GCA_001887855.2 Sclerospora graminicola | reverse complement strand
AGGCGCAGAGTAGCGAGGTCAGCTGATAGCTGATCACGCTCCATCGCCAGACTCTGAACGCGGTCGGTCATGTCTTGCAGGTCTCGGTCAAGTCGGTCGCGATCTAGCCGAAGAATCTACAGCTCGACAGCTGGCTAGCCAGATCAGCAGAATCATGTTCGAAGGTATCGGCAACGATCCGACGGTCGGATAACTCAGCGTTAAGTGTCCGATTGGTATCATACAGAGAAACCAATTCAGGAATTGCACTTCGGAGTTCCGATCGTAGTCGGCAAGCTTCCATGGCCCCCAACGTGAGTGGACCCGATCCCTCCACTAGACGAGCGAGCTGTTCCAAGTAACGGACGGGGTGATCTGAGGAAGGCCGAGCGGGAAGACTCCAAGGCGGACGATATGAGGTCATGATCGTCGTAGGACGGGTGAGACTGGTCGTGATCGGGGCCGAGGCCGCGATCGGGGTGGTCGCTGGATCAGCCGAACTGGAAACGGGTGGCGAGGCAGTGATCGGACGGGTAGCCGAAGATGGCGAAGAAATAAGAGAAGATCGTCTCGAGTCGAAAAGGTTTCGGACAACGGGTATTTGTGATGTGAAGAAATCAGCCAAGTACTGTCACTACGCCGAGTCCCAGACACTGATGGAACGGTGGAGATCACGATCATGATCACAATTACTAAGTGGAGTTCCCGTGGATGTATAACGAGTTGGAAATACAGCAACTGGTGACATGACGCGTCAGGGACAGCCATCTAGCCGATCTATGAACAGTGCAGTTGTTGAAGTTGATTATGACACGAAGTTTCGGCCCGATCGGCCGAGCCAACTGATTATGCCCAAGATATGAAGATCAGATGTGGAATGAAATGGGGCATGTGGAATGGCGAGTTGTGTGAGTGATGATGACCGATGGATTTGTCCGAGGATGACGTGACAAGACCCGATTAGGCCCGATCAGCTGAGATCGGTGTGATATGGTTGCCCCGACAGGATATGAGGTCGGAAGTATGGCTGAGCAGGTGAATAAAGTCGTTGTGATGGTGACCCAGAGAGTTTCCGAGGTGATCAAGGGCTGATCGCCCTGATCACTGCCTGATCACTCGGCTGATCGCTATGCCGATCGTGATCGGGGCTGATCAGCCTCAAACCGGCGTCCAGACGCGAAGGCAGGTGAAGTTCTCAATTAAGTCGGGCTGGATATGAAGTGAACAAGTGTCAGAAGGGCAGATCTCAAGTGGTTTCCAAGTTGTTTATCGAAGATCGGGATGGTTGAAGATCGTTATAGGAGTCTGGTCGTGATCAGGGCAGAAGTGGTACAGATCAGCTTGAAGGTGCAGCTAGGATGGGCAAGGTGGTGCTATGCAACCGTGCGACGAAGTGAACAGGTTCGAAGTATAAATCAGGCATGAGTTGGTGTATGGTACACTAGGTATAGGACATTGCATATATAATAACAGGTTTTGATTTTCCCCCTAAGCAAAGAGTCGCTCCGCCACGTGTTGCGGTCATTGGGAGCACAGGGTTAACTAGTCCCCTCTTGCTCAACTTAATTCCCGGTTAAGACGCGCTTAGACGCATTTTGGCTTACCGGAAGGCCCCCGACGGGTTTGTTTTAGGTGATCAAACCTCACCCTCAACGCACACGTGTTTGGAACACGTCATTAATATTGGAAAAGGTTTTGTGGAGATAACGTTTGTGGATTACTGTGGAAGATCGTGGTTTGATCGCGTTTTCTTGGTTTCTTATTATCTCTCTCTCATTGGCTGGGCTGATCGGACGAACTTTCCCGATCAGTGCCTAGATACTGATTAAGTATCGACCCCAACCCGTTCTCCGGTGAAGATTTCCACCCGAGGACACCCCCCGTCTCGAGAAGGGCATCCCCTCCGACCTGATCAAGATCATCGTTTTCGTCACCGAGTCCACCTAAGTGAGTGTAACCACCCCCGATCAACGGGTACACAAGGTGAGATGAAGTTGAATATGGATCCTGACGCGCATGACGACCGGCCAGATGACCGGGAGGGTCAGATCAGTCACCATAATGGTGATTCATCTGATTCTGGTGCTGATCAGGATCAACGGAGTACCCCCTCCGATAGTTGGTCGTTCGGGCCAGTGGGTATCCGGATTCCGCCCAAGGCTTCGGTCATGGATTTGGAAATCGGCTCCACCACAATTTGTTGTTCTTTTATTCTCAAGCTGATCAGGCTGACGCAGACCTGGACCGATCAGCGAGACTAATGTTTCCGGAAATATTACTATGATATTTGCGTCATTACCATGTCAGTTTAGAAGGTGGTCACCAGGGTGTTGGTCGGACATACCAAAAATTGTCAACCATTTTCACTGGAGAGGCCTACATCAAAGTGTCCAAAAGTTTGTCGGAACGTGTACAGATTACGATAATCCAGGAAGGGTATGCCGACTATTCGAGGTGGATCACCCGGGAATATCCAGGCGACCTACCCTTTCCAAGTAATAGCAATGGATCACATACCTTCCTTGCCAAAATCGCTCAAACGCTATACAGAACTGCTGATCTGGACTGATCTGTTCACCGGATTGGTGATCGCAAAGGCGGGATCATCCCGAACAGCCCAACAAGTCGCCTGCTGTTATGAGGAGTGTGTCTTTAGGCGGTTTTGGGCGAGTGAAGTGACCAGGCACGATCGGGAACCAGGTTCTATTGCCGAAGTTTTCCGATCGTTGAATCAGATGCTTGGTTAGAAACAAAGCGCGATCATGGCCTACCGATCGCAAGCTAACGGTAAATCCGAGCGTATGGTACAGACGCCAACCAGACCTATTAAGATGTATGTCGCTGATCCCGCTCAACAATATTGAGATGAGTACGAAGAGGGGCTGGTTTTTGCGTTAAATTCCTCTTTCGATCGGGTCAGGAGAGATACCCCTTTTCTTTGGAGTATGGTTAGGACCCCCGATCTACCGTCGAATCGGTGATTCCCGTCGGTTGTACCCGAGGTCGAGATCGCGAAGCCCGTTGATGGCGTATGGGGCTTCTGTGCAATTACTAGCATGTGTGGGAACATGTGAATAAGCGACTGCGGAGAGTGATCCAAGAACGAGCTGATCGGAATAACGACCAAGCCTATTCGCATAATGTCGAACCGGGATCAAGGGTCTAGCTTTACTTGGATCGCGTGAAAGAAGGATATGCCGGAAGTTAGCACATCTAGGGCATGGACCGTTCCGTGTATCTGAGCTGACCGGCGACCATGCCGCCCGGTTAATTACGGCTGGTATCGATTACGGATTTTCCCGATCGACCACTTGTCGAAGCTGAACCTGGTCCAGGATAACCCCGATCGTCAAAAAAGTTATCAGATGATCAGCGAAGGTTTGATTTTGACGAGGCTCTCTTGCCCGAAGACAGTTGGAAAAGAACGTTGGATCGAAATGAATTTGAAGTTGAAAAGATTTTGGATACCCGATCAGGTAAAAGAACCTGATTTGGTCGAACGCATCGTGATTCCTTGGTCCAGTGGAAAGGTTATGAAGACCCATCATGGGTGGTGAACGGGGCCTCAATCGTGGAGATTTACCAAGAGAATTTGAACGCGATCGGGTGAGACGAAACCGATTTGGAGTTATGCAAACTAACGAAGAAGGTAATCAGGAGTCACAATAGTCTGGGTTGAGACATCTCGATTGATCAGCCATTGGTAATGGTCCAGCTAAGTCGACATCAAGTTGAGTAAGCTGGTTCGAAGTTAACGGACATGTTTATACATATATTCATGACAATTACATTCACGTGCAATCGGATACACATAAATAAAAACACAAGACTTGGAATCTGGAGATAGGGTCTCGGATATGGAACATAGGAAATACTAGAAGTTATTGCGATGTATTAAAGGTTAAAATAAAATGAAATGAAAGTGGTTATCGCGATAACTATGGGCCATATTTCACGCGTAGACGGGAAATCGGAAGCGCCAGGTGATCTGTGGGACATAGGCGATACTGGTTTCCGCAAGGATCTTGACGATCAACAAAGTCTAAAGCATCTCGCAACGTCCCGATCGGGGTCGGGTATCCGTAACCAGGATACCATTCCCCGCCGTCAGTCGTAACACCTTTCGATTCCACCCGGGGAATAGGCAGGTGCAACACGGCGGGGAACAGGAAAACGATAAAGTCACAATCACCGATCTGGATTCTATCCACTACAAAGTCACAAATGGTGGCCCAAGAAGCTCCAGCTTTGCTGCGACGACGCTTGTGAGCATGGAAGTAATGCTCAAGCCAAGCATCCTTGCACATAGTCGAGGTGATCGGAGATGATGGGTGGTCTCCCATTGTTGCTTGGCTACGGTCCCTGGAGAATAGATCCAGACATCCCTTCAGAGTGCGGAACCAAGGGCGATCGGGAAAGTCTAACCCTGGTATAGGTTTCGAAAGAACTTCCCAAGGTTTCGAATCGATCATGAGCTCAATGGCTCTAGCGGTGAGCAAAATGGGTAACATTTCCTCCTTCTTAGGCGTCGACGACCTGACGGGAAATCCACCTTGCCTGACGAGACCAACACCGAGGAGCAGTCTATCTCCTTGCCAGGAGGACCATATGTGCTAGGCCCCACAATTGACGAGGACCCGAAGGCTGTCGGTTTACCTCAGAGCTGTCGACGGCAGACCATGTCCAACAACGTACAGGTCCATGAATTTCCAGCGTGGATCGTAGCTGTAGTCATCGCGGTGGATTGTTGAATCTGAAGCTGGAATGAAGACGCCAGTAAAATAAGGCGGCCTACTGGTCGACGTCGCATCGGCTGTCGGTCAATCACCCGAGGCAGTTGGGGCCGATCGCTTTCCTCCAGTTCTTCCATTCCATCGTCGCCCGAGTCAGGCAAGTTGCTGGCTTGGTCAGCGAGGCTGGTCCCGGCGGGTCGCGACCGAAGCTCGACGATCAGTGCTACGCGTCTTGGCCAAAGCAGTTCGAATCCGCTCGTCCAGATTCGTCGAATTGCCGTCAGAGGCGGAGATGAACAAGCGAGAGCGTTGAGCCGGAACCGTTTTTCGTTTCGAGTTACTTGTCCGTTTACGTTTCGCGGAACCCAGGGATGCTGAGACGGATCTCGAAGTCGAGGAGAGACCAGATCATGCGGATTCAGGAGCCGCCGGTTCACTGATCGCTGGCTGACCAACCCCCACATCGATCTGTGGAGAAGAAGCGGGAGAAAAAAGTCGGCGATGGCGGACCCGATCCAGGAGACTTGCTTGATTTCGCACCAGCTAGAACGAGGGTATTGACCAGCTCGTGAAATCCACGTAAAGCTGTCCGGAGTGATGCCGAATCAACATTCGGGTCAGTTCACCTGTCCATCGTCTGGTGAGCGACCTTTTACAGATCGTCGTGACGTCGAGCCCTGGTGCGCCTATCAAGCTCCAAGGTCTCAAATTTCACCCGAGCAAGATTCAATTCGCGCCGACGATCGTCAGCCTCCTTCTGATTCTCACCCAACCGCTTGTGAACACTGAAACGACCAATATGAGAATCGGAGAATTGCTTCACCAGGCGTTTAACTTGCTCGTGTATGTGACGCGTCTCTATTTCCAAGCGCCCCACTTCCTGGGTGGTACGAATTTTCTCCTGGATTAACTGGTTATGGTCACGATGGTGGTCCTCGATCAATTGCAGGTGACCCATCATCTCAAACATCGAAGTCTTCATAGTCTCGATGTGCTCGTCGGATAGAATTAAAGGAAGTTACATACATGTCATGGATGAGGCAATTGGGCGGAACATACCTTGATCACGGACGGTGATGGACAAAGGGTGAACCATAGACTGCAACGAGGCAACAGTGTCAGAAAGTCCCGCTGAGGCGCGCAAGGCAGCAAGATCGGTGGACAAGTGATTTCGCTCAGCCGTCAAATCCTGGATGCGCTCTTTCATTTCCTGACAGGTCATGGTCTTGGTCGGCGCGAAGGATGGCGAGCTTGTCGTGATCCACCCGTAAGGCCGGCTTTTGTTTCGCCAAGTGAGCAGAATCGGACTCCAAGCGATCTATTGTGACCAGCTGAACAAATGATTCAGCGCAAAGCGTCCGGTTGGTCTCGCATAAAGAGATCAACTCAGGAATCGCACTCCGGAGGCCCAACCGCAGTCGGCTGGTTTCTATAGCACCCAGCGAGAGTGAACCAGCCCCTTCCACCAAGCGAGCTAGTTGTTCCAGATAGCCAACGGGACGGCTCGGAGGGGGCCAAGTGGGGAACTCAGGGGTGGACGGTAGGAAGCCAAAGTCGTCGTTGAAGAGATGAAGCTGGTCGTGATCGCGGCGGTCGTAGTGGTCGAGGTCGGAGGAGTTACAGTGGTAGAACGGCTTAGATTAAACGAGCTTGACCCCAGAGGCGAGACGCTGGATGGAGAGGCAGTCGAAGACGCAGGGAAGGAGATAGGAGGCTGAATCGAATCAGAAATGGCAGCCAAGTAGAATATTTTGTAATAAGTGAGTCGAACGCAGTCGATGGGCGGCTGCAGTTAGCGTCAGCGGCGGCTGTGGTGAAGCGATTCAACAAAAAAGAGTCAAGAATAAGTGGGCCACACGTATCCTTTGATTGGTGGGCATGGGAACACCCATCAAGATGGGACCGTTTGATGGGTGGGACAGGATGATTCCGTTCACGATGACATATGATTGATAACGGGCTATCGTAAGAGTGGAGGAAATAAAAAAAAAGGATACCGTTATCACGCCTGGTCCCAGATATTAACGGACTAGCGAATATCACGGTCTGATCTGGATACTGGATGCTGGGTTGAGTTCATGCGAACATGCGAGGTCAGATCAGCCGAGTCAAACCTGATGGACAGCATCAATAACGGTATGGTATATCAAAACATCAGAAACCGGTCATTGGAGTGGGTCAGGGACGATCCAGATGAAGAAGTTGAATGGAATATGGAAAACTCGGTCTGATCAGTCGAATAACTTGACCCCGCCCTAGAATAAGAAGATCGGGTACACGATAGAGCTTAGTATGTAAAGTGGTAAGCTGTAAAAGCATTACCTAAATGGGATAAGCGATAAGGGTTGATGGATCCACCCAGAATCAGCATAAAGAGGTCTGATCAGGTCCAATTTCAAGAGAAGTGCTGAGATGGTGCAACCCTTGCGGTCCAACATATAACGGAGGTCGGGGATATAATGGAGTGAGCGGGCGATGTAGATGTTTTGCTGATCACTGTGCTGATCGCCCTGATCACTGCGTTGACCACTAACCAAGCATGATCAGTCCCGAATCAGCTTCCAGGTGTGGAGGGAGACGGAGTTTTCAGTCAAGATGGGGTTGGTATGGGCGAACAGTGCCTGAGAGACGGATCTCGAACTGGTTCTATGCTGACTCTTGAGAAACCAGGATGGTTGAAGATTGCCATAGAGTTTGACCGTGATCGGTCCGGAAGTGGTACGGATCAGGTTGAAGATTCGTCAAAGACGATACTGGCGCAACCGTTGGACGAAATGAGCAAGATCGAAGTATAAGGTAGGTCACATAACTTGGTGTACGGTACATTAGGTATTAGATACTGCATATTTAAAAACAGGTTTGAATTTACCTCCTAAGCAAGGAGTCGCTCCGCCACGTGTCGCGGTCATTGGGAGCACAGGGTTAACTAGGCCCCTGTAGCTCAACTTAATTTCCGGTTAAGACGCGTATAGACGCATTTTGCCTTACCGGTAGGCCCCGACGGGTTTTGTTTAGGTTTTTAACCCTCACCCCCTCACGCGCACGTGCTTTGAACACGTTATATCAATTGAAAAGGTTTCGTGGAGATAACGTTTGTGGTTTACTGTGGAAGACCGTGGTTTTATCGTGGTTTTCGTGGTTTCTCGCTATCTCTCGTTTTATTGGCTGGCCTGATTGGACGAAGTTTCCCGATTGGTGCCTTTGATACGTTAGCTAAGTATCGGCCCTGAACCGTTCTCCGGTGAAGATTCCTGCCCGAGGACACCCCCGTCTCGAGAAGGTCCTCTTCTCCGACCTGATTAAGATCACCCTTTTCATTTAGAGTCCACCTGAGTGAATGTAACCACCGCGGATCAATGGGTACACAATGTGAGATGAAGCTAAATATGGACTCTATCGTACATGACGACCGGTCGGATGACAGGAAGGATCGGATCAGTCCTCATAGTGATGATTCATCCGATCTTGATACCGATCAGGATCAACGGAGTACCCCCTCCGGTAGTTGGTCATCCAGGCTAGTGGGTATCCGAATTCCACCCAATACTTCCGTTTTGAATTTGAAAATCGGGTCCACCACAGTACCGCCAAATTACTGTTATGATGTTTGTAAAAAATGAAGGTATATACAGTACTACTTCGGCAGCGCTCTCTTGGGACATTTACGGTACATCGCTTTATTTAGAGTTAAAGTTGGGTGAACCGAATTTGGACCATAACCGACTATATTATGGTAAGTATGTATAGAGTTGGTTTCGAAACTACCCGTACGTTATCTAGTACACTTCGACAAGTCTCATACATATTAATAAGGGTGCAAACCTAACCACTTCTTCATACATATTTTATTAACTAGTCTTTGTGACCTTTACCACTACGCTTGACTTGGTAATTTACGTTGCTTGTTATACCTTGACACAGTAAGGTATAATATTCAACAACAAGTGCACGTTAATTCACGAAACGTTTTATGGATTATCGACTTCTATCAGCTAAAAGTAAATTTTATATTGCAAGATAGGTAAAACGACTTTTGAACAGGTTATGAGCCCACAAGGCCACAATATTGTTGACAATGGAAGTCATGAGGAAGAAAAAGGTGCAGGTTTGGGTGCTGAAGGAGCAGGAAATTTGAAGTTACTCCGAGGACTTGCAAAGGGAATGGAAAGATTGGAAGGCTCTCGAATCAGCATGGATGAATATTTATGTTCGGTAATTCAATGAGACTTGGTATATTGGATGCGAATGGGTTTCTACCGAAAAGAAACCATTTCATAACAAACATTGGAAGAAATCCCAATTGGAAATCACGCCGGACCAAGTCCACCGCCTGTCGATTTCAGGGTCCCGCCACAACCAATGTAGGAAAATCATGGTGGACTAATGCCACCTCAGGCGGGTTTCAGACAACCATTGCAATAAATTTTCAAAACACCGACTGCAAAAAATATCAAACTTCCGATAAGTATTTTTCGATGGCGAAGAGGATTATCTCGATCTACGTGCCGGTTTCAAGCAATGGGGAGCCAGGTTGATCAGACAAATTTCGATCGCAGAGTCTGCGTGCGGATACCTATGGAGTGAAGACATCAAGGTGGATTTTTCTTGGTCATTACCTGAAACGAACAGCTGAGCGATATTCTAAATCAAGCTGACTCATGGTGGAATGAATCACCTACCTGGTTTACATTATAAACAACATGCTAAACTCATATCACCCGGGCCCAATCGATCAAGCTCTTTACTAGCAAGACATAGCCGAAGGGAACTTTACCTTTATCTGGTAGCTGTCTCGGAGGCAGTTGGCGGAAGCTAACCTTTGGTCATTGAAAACGTTGTTCACTACGCATCAAGCCAATTAAAAACAATTTTGATGGCTAAGTTCTATCATACGAGGACGGATTACCTCAGGCAAGCTGAACTACTTGTCGGTTTGCTGCCGCGATCGAAAATGATACAAGAGGGACAATCAAATTCGGAAACGATACGATTGATTACATTGAAGACGAACGCAAGGGAAGGACGTGCTCCAGTTGCGGGATAATGGTTCATGTACCCTCAAGATGTCATAAGAACAAAACCCAGCAAGAGGAGCGAAAATGTCAAGAAGGTTGGCTTTACGCTTTTAGTCACTAAAGCCTTGGACTGATTGAGCGTTTTATGTGGATACTCGACAGTGGTGCCAGTATGTGCGGTGAAGTGGTCCTGAAATTAACGGGCTGATGAAAAGTGAATGCATTCACTTGATTGGTAGAAATGTTGGTCCCAGCCAGCTACCCGGATCGGCCACCGTAGGACGCAGGCTGGTAGCTGCCGGGTGTATCCACAAGCGACAGGACGGTGGCTGGATATCGGGTGTACGGCACACGAAGGAATGAGCCGGCTGGTTATGGTGTACAGTACACCAAAGAGCATCCAGCTCAAGCCGGATGGTTCTGGTGTACAGTACACCTAAGGGCATCCAGCTGTAGCCAGATGATAGCTGGAAGGTAGCTGGATGGTACAGTAAAAAGTGTCATTAGTGTGGGTGGGAAAATACTGTGGCTGCGCAAATACCATGGGCCACACTAATTTTGCTATTTTATATTCTTCAATTAGTCACACTAATTTCGCACATTCTGTTTATGGCCAAAACCCTTAATTCTTGTGACATGTAATAGGAGCATTAATGGGGGGATACGCCGATAGCAAGCTCAGATAATGCGATGCTGCTCTAATACTGTATTGCACTAAGCGAGTGAAAATACAAATAAGGAAATCCCCCCATTTTTTCTTCTGCATTAGTAAACAAATTCTTGCAAAGCAAAAGATTTCAATTGGTACATTTAATTAGAAAGTGCCTGTAATCTTTTTTTTAGCAAGAATGGTAGAGCAACATCGTAGAGATTGCTTAGAAAGAACGGTAGAGCATGAACGGAGAAGGAGCAATATTGACTAGCAACGTTTTCTTTTTTAGTAGTACCCATATAGTGATAATATAATGCACTTACAGAATTAACGTTATGAACACATCATGTAGTGGTTGAGTATCTAAGTTATATCACACAATAACTATGGTTGTTAATACATCTCACAACTCACGACCTAGATACGTAAACATCCACACTCTAATTCAGTCCTCTGCATCAAATGGCGAGCCCTCCTCTATCCCATTAGAAAATTATAATTGAAGTGTATTAAATATATTTATGACGCAAAATCCACGCTGTTTTTGCACGAAACGATTAGTGTGGCCTATACTAATTTCGCAGCGACAATATTAACGTGGGTGCAGAATTACCGAGGCCCACACTAATTTAAATTTTCACTGCAAAATTTTGAGTGCGAAGTTTTTCTGGCCAACACTAATGACACTCTTTGCTATAGCTGGATGGTAGCCGGATGGTAGCTGGATGGTAGCTGAATGGCAGTCTGATGGTTTGGTGTACGGTAGAAAAAGGAGCATCCAGGTGGAGCCGGATGGGTTTGGCGAACGATACACCAAAGAGTATCCTGGCGAGCCGGCTGGTTTTGGTGTACTGTACATCAAAAAGCATCCAGCTGGAGCCGGCTGGGCTACTTCATGTAAGACACATAACTATCCAGCCGGGCTATTTGGGGTATGTTACACAAAAGGGAGTATTGGACAGGGACAAAAATCAGTATACTTTTCGCTTTCTAAGACGCAAGTCGCTTTCATTGGTTCACTGCAGAGGGCTAACAAGGTCCCCTCTTTCTGCTATTGGTTTGCCCGGGGAAGGTTTCACCCGTGTTTTGAACACGTTTTATCTCTATTGAAACTCCACTTGGCCTACTGTGGAAGATTGTGGAGTTTCATTTGGATTCCCTATTACGTACACGACTGGATTTACTCCTTTATTATCTTTGGTTTAACTGGCCGATCAATTATTCTCGGTCCAGCCGTTGCGGTATACAAACATCAAGTATATTGCGAATCCTGTTCCCCGGTGAAGATTTCCATTTCCATCCGAGAACACCCCTCGTATCCGAGGGTCACACCCTCCCACCTGATTCGTAACATTTTCCTCATCTAGAGTCCACCTGAATGAGTGTAACCACCGAATACCAATGTATACACAAGGTGAGATGAAGCTTAATATGGATTCTATCATACATGACGACCGGTCAGAAGGCCGGGAGGATCGGATCAGTCATCATAATGATGATTCATCCGATCCTGACGCTGGTCAGGATCAACGGAGTACCCCCTCCGATTGTTGGTCGTCCGGGCTAATGGGAATCCGACTTCCCCCCAAAACGTTGGTTATCGATTTGGAAATCGGCTCCACCACAATCGCTTTCGGACATAACGTCATACGAGTTACCCCGACTGAAGAGTCAGTAGAATACGATTATAGACGGAGGCGTTCGATCAGCTGTGATTAGTGTGAAGTGTCCAGGGGTCACGGTATTCACATCCGACCAACGATGCTAGAACGTTATCATAGCTTCTATGACTACTGTTTCCATCATCAATCAATATTGCTTTAACTCGTATGAACAGAACACTAATGTCAGTTACTTGCATTATATTTAGCACTTAAATCTGCAATGATCGATGACAACACGTTACACTTGCACATATACGTGCATTACATGTAGCATAAATGTGCACTCAGAACAATAACAAAACGTTACACCTTCATTATTTTTTTAAATCTCGGACTGCAAACTACAAACGCATACTCAAATAGCGATAGTGAAAGAACTGCAAGCTGGCATGTTGACAATAAAAAAGTACTCCCCTCTGTTTCAAAGTTATTATCGGATAGTTATTTTATTTAATAATAACAATATGACAAGACGGAGGGAGTACCACAAAATACGGATAAATCCAACACCAAAATATAGAACCCCTATACAAAAAATGTGGGGTGTTGTATTTTTTCGCATCGCTGTATTAAGCTCTGATTGGTCAAAGAGATAAAAAAATATTTTCAAAAAGATGTTTACAGTATTATTAAGGGCGCTGATAGCTGGACCACACCCTTTTGATAAATCGACCACACCTCCAGATCTGGCCAATCAGCGTCGCTGGATAATTCGGAGAAGGAAAATAGCGTTCGGACGAGGTGCTGACAAAGCTTCTAGCCGAGTTAGACGCTTACCGTGAGACTGGCAAATGGCGCCAAGCGCTCAAACTACTCGATCATTTAGACAAGACCGAAGAATCGCCGGCATTAGATGCCAACATGTATAAGCGCGCCATTGCTGCATGTTCGCGCGTGGGCAAAGTCGAGGTGCTGCCTGGTCTACTGAACAACATGCTGGTGGACAACTTGGCACCGACTAGTGTTTCCATGGATTTTATCATTCAAACATACTTGGCCAAAGAGCACTGGGGACTTATTGTGCAGCTAGCAAACGAGGTTACGACATTAAAAGTACAGCTCTCCCCGCGGCCTTCAACGCCATCATGGAAGCTTGTGGACAGATGAAAGACGCCGAAAGTACCATGGCGATTTTAAAGCAACTACGTGAAACAGGGATAAAAGTAACGATCGAACATTACAGTGCAGCGATTCAGGCTGTGGAGATGGCTCAGCGACCAGATTTGGCACTTACGTTGTTAGTACAGATGGAAGAAGAAGACAAACTTCAAGACAATGGAGAAGCGTTTAGACAACTCATCCGTTGTCAAGTGCTTCACGGAAAGCTAGACCAGGCTCTTCAAAGCTTTGCGATCGTCGCGCAGCGTGGATTAATGCTGGAGAAACCAATATACACTTGCGCAATCGACTTTCTCGTGTCAAAAGTAAAACACTGGCAGGCTACTCGGTTGTTTGAGCAGATGCTCGAGAGTGGTGTGAAACATCCGACCGTGTATTGTTTGGGTCGCGCCATGGTTGCTTATTCAGGAGCGAATCGGAACCAACACGCTAGGGCGTGCTGGAATAATATTGTCGAGATTAACGAGCCGAACCCCGTTGCTGTACTACAAGGACTCACGTATTGCAAAGACTTAGAGCTGACAGTGGAAGTATTTGTTTACATTCATGAATTGTTCGAGCCCAGCCAAATTCACTAAAACGCGTATACGACAGCCATACGCGTGCAGGGACGTCTGGGCAACACACAACAGGCGGTCGACTTGTTTAATGAGTACTTTGAGAGCCGTCATGAGGTATCGCGCTATGTTGGCATCTACTTAGCTCTCTTCAACGCGCTTTCGCGTGGTACTGTGCGTGATCCTGCCCTCAACATTCGGGATGCTAAGCGCGCTTGGAAAATTATGTCTGCAAGAGTGCCAGTTTTACGTCCTCCAGCGTACGCTAGTCTTGCAGGCGTTTTTGCAAGTACCGGTGATTTCGAGACACTTAACCTACTGGCGTTTTTGCAAGTACCGGTGATTTCGAGACACTTAACCTACTGATCCAGCATGCAGAGAAAAGATGGGTCCATGGCTGAAGGGATTCATCACCACCAGCCGGAATTTGACAACGATGGAAATGAAGTGGAATCGATGGCCGTTTACGATGAGGATCACGTCGACTTCGGTAGCAACAATGAACTTTTGCTCTTAACGGTATCATCGGTGGCTTTGGTAAGCACGGGACGACCAAACGGCAACTATTGAGGCGTATTTGGAACAAATGCTCTCGCGAGGACTTGCTATCACTGATCCTATTGTACGTGCAACAACCGACGCGTGCATACGTTTTGGAATCGGAAGTTAATGGAATTTTTTTTGACGATGGTAGACATGGATGCGTGAAAACTCCAGAATTTTGTGCAGGAGACACGGTCTCAAAGCTGCGATTCAGGGCAATGGCTTCTGGGGGCCCAGTGGTTGCACTTTTGCCATCGTCAAGGTTTGCGCCTTTCCTTACGTCGGAAAAAAAGAATTGCTACGAGAATTAGCGGAGCACAAAAGTAAGGATTGGCGTGTAGCTTATGCGTTGGCTAACGAGACTTTATTCTTTAGCCATCTCGTCGAAGACAATGTCGATAGTGTCGCCGATGCAGCTGATGTGTGTGTAAATGCCGGTCGCTTGGGTTTGGTGGTCAAGCTATTTGATGCTGTCATGGGGCATTCTTCGTTTCGTACTTATCGATGTCTGATGCGAAATGGAGAAGACGGGTCAGAACCTTTGACATCTCAAGTAAATATCCCGCAGCGTTTGCAAGCATATGCTTCTTGCGTTGTTTCGTCAGCCTAGAGATGAGGTAGAGGATAGTGTGAGCACGTGAAATATGGACAAAGCGGAGAATGTGTGCAGACAAATGTTGCAGGTGCATGGCAGAAACCTTGACGGTGAAGCCTTGTCGATGGCTATCTCTATTAATGCCACTGCTGGTGACTATGACGACGTCGGAGCGCTGTACAAATCGATGCGCGCGCTTGGTCTGGAGCCCAACTCGTATGCTCAAAACGCTGCGATTATTGCGTTCGCATGACAAGGTCCGATGGATCAAGTGCTTGCTATTTGCAATGAACTCAAGTCCACGCTTGACGAAAGAGGAAAGATCATGGCTGTCGAGCCGAATGTCGCGAGGATTTTTTTTTTGGAATTTATTGTTGGCACTTGCTCGAGCTCATGAAGACGATGCACTTCGTGACGCGGTACAGAATTTGTCTGGATGCACGATGGAGATGGCGTTGAATGTGCTAGTGAACAGTAATCGGACTGCAGAATCGGTCGAGTTTTTCACCGAAAATATCTCTTTAGAAGTGTTTATCGCTCTTTTATGAGCTTTGTCAATCGGCTGGCCCTATTCTTGCCGCCACGCTCTTGCTCAAGTACGCTCGACTGCATGGATTGAGTGCAGTGCATCTGAATCGTGTAATTCATGTGACAAACGCCCTAGTAGAGAAGGGGAATCTTGAGGAAGCGAAGAAATCGTTGCGGTTGTACTTGGATGGAAACAAAGGGGTGTCTCCGAAGCAGATGCCGACCTATTTCCAGCAACATACAATTGAGATGCTGCTTTTTTATTTATGGCGAATATGGCCACTTTGAAGTGATGTGAGCCCTTTTTGAGAAAGAATTGCTGGCATTTCTACTTAAAGTGGCTCATTATGAAGTTGCGATGGAGTATTAGACTGCGGGGATTCGGCCACGTAAGCAGGTCATGAAGGTTTATTCTCGATTGACAAAGACGAGCAAGTCAAGTCGCATGCCCAAAATAAACCTCAATTCGCTGTGTGCAGCGCGTAGTTCGCCTTGCCGATAAAAAATATTATCGCCAAAATTGCCGGCGTTCAACGCGACAAGGGCCTTCTGAGTGCTTGACTCCAGCGCTTCTTCCGTATGTACTGGCGTACGCCATCGTACAATCTTACTCGTTGGATTGCTCTTTGATGATTACCTATGTCAGTGCAAAGAATGTGATTGGAAAATATTACTAATTATTTAAAGGGCGCTGATTGGTCAGATCTGGGTCTGTGGTCCATTTATCAAAAAGGTGTGGTCCAGCTATCAGCGGCTATTATTAAATCTCCAAACAGGGTATTTTTCTAGCTTCACATCAAAAGAAACAAGGGAGGATAAAGCGCAGCACTGCAGTCATGCCGCGGAGCAGGATTTTAAAGTAAAGCATGAAGTTCAAGCTGGATGCAGAGCGTCACGAACACAATCTCCTGGCAATTATCCGAAGGCAAGTTGTCCCCTAAAGAAAAATCCTGGCTTGCAGGGAGGATCAATTGCTTTCAATCTTTTTTAGCAGCTGGACGAGAGCGAGGCTTTGGTTTTGTATCTGGCTTTGACCTGTTGGGATTTCCACTTTGTGTGAGAGTTTTTGTCTTGGCTCTTCTTATTCTCTTTTTTCAGAATATTAGGGGCCGAGTGGCTGTGAGGCTCTCGGCGTGGACCTCCCCCTGTCGTTAAATTAGATTGTGACATTAGCCTGCTTCTTTTTCAGATTGCGTGATCGGAAAGTTTTAGCTGCCAAACGGACGTGCATGCTTTTTTTCGCTCAGAGAGGAGCTTGCAGTTGTGGTGAAGTGTTCCAGAAATTAACGGACTAATGATGATGAATGCCCGCACCGGATTGGCTGAAATGTCTCCCTTAGTCGGATGCCCGGACTGGTCAATAAGAAGACACGATCTGGGAGCTGCCGGACGCACCTACGAGCGGTCGGACAGCACCAGGCCTGGTATCAGGCCGGACGAACGTGATGGAAGGCTGGCCGATTGATTATTGTCGGTCCAGCCGGCACTATACAAAGTTCAAGTATATTGCCAGACGAGCTCCCCGGTGACGATTTCCGCCCAGGAGCTACCCTTAGTCCTAACCCTCATCTCCCTATTGGACGGATTTACACTTTTCGCCCTAGGGTCCACCAGGAGAGCAAACCACCCAGTACTGACGGGTACACAAGGTGAGCTTTCAACATGCAACATCCGAGCAGTCACGATCAAGCGGATGGAAGTGACCGATCTAGCCGGCCTGATGCCGGATCGGATCATGACTCGGATGGACGGAGTACCCCCTCCGGTAGTCAGTCGTCTGGGACCCCCGTGGGTGTTCGCGTCTCAGGAAGATTTCTGAGAGCGACTACATCACAATGGTGCGCGTGCCCGGATCTCTTGGTGACCCTGGATATCACCGCGAGTCCCTAGCGGGCGAAAGACCTAAACCTGTCAAATTTGTTGACGATGTTGTGTCGGGTGCATTGGAGGAAGGCATATCGCCCCCAATGCTGCTGAAGATGGAAGGATGCGATGGTCGCCTCGGATTGGGGGAGTTCGAGGTTGACATTAAAGAAGAAGTTACTCCCCTAGAGGCTCCGCCGGGGGCGGATTATGGTACTACTTACTGCAGTGCCGGCCGCTACACGGATGGAGCCGGATCGGACTATGGTGCAAGTCGCCATAGTCCGAGGAAGGATCATGGTTCCGACCATGATCCTAACGAACAAATACATATTATGGATATAAAAGAAAAAATCAAGGAAGAAAAAGCGGAAGTCGGATACGACCGGAGTGGGAAGCCGGCCGGATCGGGACCAAGTCGCGATCTGGCCCCCCTACCCCTAAAGAGACCGGATTGGCAGGAATCGGATTATCCGACCCACAAAGATAAGCCGCGTTTCGAAGAGGAAGAAGAGAAGCAGGACGGCCTATCGACGGATATAGACTTGGAGCGTGCTTTCCATCTAAACGAGTTGGGGCAGTTCTTGCGGGCGGATAAGGTGCTGAAAATAACACAGCCGAAGATCATAGGCGGATTGAAAGGTCCCGTCTCTCCCCCAACTCTCTCAGACGGCCACGTGTCCCTTATTAGAGGACTATTCGATCAACTCAAACACGCCGGCATTAACACCGGCGTGTTTGATCCGAACGAGTTGTTTGATCTGAAGATGGACAAGTTGAAGGAGGCGTCCAGCGCCCTGCACGACCGCTTGGTACCGCTAGTGGGTTGCTCGCCGCCGTCGAAGAAGATGACAGCGACGACTGGAGTGGCGCCGTCCACGCCGCCGGCAACAAGCAAACCGGCCGGGATACACTCAGGCTCTTCGCAGTACGAGTCTGCCCCTTCGGAAGCAGACTCATCTGATTCATCAGTGGGTATCACCCGCATGACGCTTGGCCAAAGGGGAGCAGCGCGTGTGGCGACAGCCATGAGACTTGGAGGACGTGAGGATCCGGGTACGCCCGAGCGGAAGAACGCCGGCCAGTACAGCGTACAGGCCTGGCGGACGGCGACGGCGGATCCAGAACCGAAGGAGGAAGACGAAGACGCGGATGGGCAGATCAAGAAGGAATGTCAATCTGGCAGCCCGGCCGCCCCTCAAGCCGCCCCTCAAGTCGCCCCCCAAGTCGCCCCTCAGGTGCCGGATCACCTGCAAAACATGTTCTCGGCGATGATGGAGCGATACTTGGAAGAGCAGCGTCGGCTGAGCGCCAGCCGCGGCTGTCCGAAGTCACCGGACCAGCCGGCTCGTCGTGGAACTCAGGCGTCCGAGCCAGTCCAATACTATGCGAGGGAGCCGAGTGACGAAGACATGGAGTCGGTGCAGTCCAAGCAGAGTGAACCCCATGCCGCCCCGCCGAGCCGCCAGACAGGTCGCCGGACCGGACGTCGGCCAACGAATAGGAAGCTTTCTCTCAGTGACGTGGATATGGAATCCGTCAAGTCGGCCAAGTACCATTACGATCCGGATGACTTGGATCTGGGGATGGCCCGCCGAGCCCATATGGCCTCGGCCCAAGCGTTTGACGCGGATTGGGGAGCGATCACGAGGGTGCGAATGTCGGACACGTCCGAGCTGAAAGCCTTCACCGGACGCGACACGGACGAGGACCAAGCCCGAGGATGGCTGAGCAAGACGAAGTCGGCATTTCTCAGAGACCGGACGTCGGACTATGAGAAATGTCTGATCTTCGGGGATTTGATGAAAGGTCCAGCGAAAAACTGGATCCAACAGCTCAGCCGGGAAATCCGAGGAAACTGGAGGGGATTGGCCGGTGCGTTCGAAGAACAATACTGTGGATCTGGAACATCGGAGGCGCGGCAATATTTCCACACCAAGAAGCGGGCGGATGAGACCCCCCTGGAGTATCTCCATCGCTTAAATGTCGCTGGCATGAGGGCGGATATCCCGGTTAAGGAAGATGCCAGCCGGTCGGAGGCCGCTCGTGAACATGTGGAGCATTTTATCAGCACTTTGGACGATCGGGAGCTGGCAGACCAGCTGGCGTTACTGCGATTGTAGAACACCACGGAGCTGGAATTGACGTTGCGCACCTACAATAGCAAAGAAGCGAGGCCCCAAGGCGGCAGTTGGAACCGGCCGTTTCAAGTTCCGATTTAACGCGGATCAAGGAGGCCGGCCGCCATCTACCAGGACGGCCCGAGCCATCCGCATGGTCGCCCGAGATTCGGACGCGACCAGCTCGGAAGAGGAGTATCAGCGATCCGGGGGCGAGTCTGAGGAGGAGCAATATCGGTACCTTTTCTCGGCAGAATCCAGTCAGCCGTCCAGGATGCCAGCCGGGTCCGGTCAGCCGAAGGGTTTTCCGGCTCGAACTGACCAGGACTACCCTAGGCGCAAATGCACCCACTGTGGGTCCATCAAGCATGACGACCGGAGCTGTTGGAAGCGGCTGACGTGCAAGAAGTGCGAGAGGAAGGGACATCCGGCGGAACACTGCCTGTTTACGTGTAAGACTTGCGCGGAAGTGCATGAGGCGGGACTGTGCCCAATTGAAGAATTCTACAACCAGATGAAGAAGTGGTACGTCCCAACCAAGCATGCTGGAATGCTGCCGCCCGGAGTGGAAAAGATGTTAAACTGGATCGCTCACCATGTTGGAATCTGGTTCGAGCCGGGCGGTCTAGGGTTTGTATCTATGCATATGTCGGTAAAGAGGATAATCAAGAAGCAAAGCAAAGGATAACCGACAATACATGTAAGTTTGACGATTACGTCATCCGGTCCCCGGCCGGCACGGCTGACCCCTTCCTGGTGAGCAGTATACGGACGGATGAGTATTCCCGGTCTGAAGTGCGTATTGAATTGAACTTGTTACCTGGCGAGTCGCGAGGTTATTGGAAGTATCACTCGCCGGATAAATGGTTCAAGCAGGCCAAGGCGGATGGGGAAATCAATAACCAGAAAGCTACCATGCTGTTCGACTCTGGCGCGGAAGTGTCTATCGTAGACACCACCTTTGCTCGTAAGGTGGGGTGTGAGATAGACGAGACGAAGCGGCAGGAATGTATCGGCATTGGAGAAAGTTCATACATGACCCAAGGAAGGACAAGAGTCAAGATTACGTTAGCTGGGTCTTTGGTATATTATTTTACCGCCTGGGTAGGCAAGCTGGCTGGGCAGGATGCAATTTTGGGCATGGACTTTATGGTCCCGGCCGGCATACGGCTGGACTTATCGCATGGAACATTGACGTTGCCAGACGAGGTACAGATCCAGCTGGCCGGCCGGCGGCCCTTATATGGCGCCCATGTCCAGTTCCTCAAGCTAGGTCAGTTTGTAACGGTGCCAGTTGGAAAAGCGGTGGAAGTAATGTTACGACCACACGACCGGCGGAGTAAGTTATGGCTGACAAGGGGCGAGTGCTGGGTACCCTCGTTTGTTAAAGGAGGTGGTCATCTCAACTCTATAAGCGTGACTAACATCTCCGAAAGACCCCTCACCTTGCATGAAGACGTGATTATTGGAATGTGGCTGGCCGAGGACAAGGTGCCCCGCCGGCCGGGCTATGTCACTATTGGCTCAAGACGCTATATTGAGTGGCAGAACCTGGCTTTTCAGGCAACCACCGATCTGGTCAGCGAAGAGGAGGAATTAGAAGAGGACCAGACTCCGATGGTGGATAAACCCGAGTACCGGACCCCTTCTAAAATATTGACGCGGAGCCGGCCGTCGCCGGATCCGGCTGAATGTATTGGTCGAGGCTATGCCCCGATCGCGGAACTGGTTTTGCCCACTCAGAGGAAGACGGACGAACGACAGGGTCGGGAGAAAGGACCAAGCAGAGTTGCATATGCGGTCAACCCTGATGACAGATGGATTGACGACCGAAGTGAAGGCGGATCGGCCCAGCCGGCCGATCGAAATTCGGAAATAACCGAAGGCGGATCGACCCAGTCGGCCGATCAAGATTCGGAAATAGCCGAAGGCGGATCGACCCCGGCTGACCAGGATCCCGAAGTAGTCGAAGCTGAATCGACCCCGGCTGATCAGGATCCCGAAGTAGTCGAAGCTGACCAAGTCTGCATTCATGAAGGGGGCGAGCTATATGTTGAAGGCATGGAGGATCAGATGGCGGTGCTACCTGAGGTAACTCCCTGCCCCCCAGCGGTTACTATTGACGATCTACAAGTGGGAGACCCGGATGTGAACACCCCGGAAGAGATCGGCAGATTGAAGGATATTATATGGAAAAGACGACATCTGCTGATCGGACCAGGAAACGCACTTCCTCCGGCCGCCCATGGGGCGATATGTGACATTGATGTGGGAGGCGCCAAGCCGGTCGCACAGAGATGCCGAAGAGTCGCCCCCCAGTATCGGGAAAAGCTGTCAGAGCTTATCAAGGGTTTGCTGGCCACCAAGATAATTCAGCCGTCCACCTCGCCATGGGCTTCGCCCATTGTGATTATTATTAAGAAGAATGGGGTGGATATAAGGTTGTGCATTGATTACCGGTTGGTGAACCGGCTGACGAAGCTGATGGTTTATCCGATGCCGCTGATAAACGACCTGCTGGAGGACTTGGATAAAGTTTTGTGGTATTGCTCATTGGACATGGCCAGTGGATTCTGGGTGGTCTCTATGACCGATCGTGCACGGGAGATCTCTGCGTTCGTAACGCCCTTCGGGTTGTTCGAGTGGAATCGGATGCCGTTCGGTCTGAAGAATGCCCCACAGATTTATCAACGGCTGATAGATAACGCGCTGTACGGACACTTCAAGATCAAGGCGGATCAAGATCCGGCTCTGGTCGGGGATGTGTTCACCGAAGGGGACCCGGACCCCGACCCAAAACCTTCAGTTTTGGGGCGGCGGTCTTACATTGATGACATTCTCGTTACGGCAACTACCTGGGATTTACTGTGTGATAAAGTGGAGAAGTTGATGATTACGTGTGAAAAGTGGAATCTTTCGATTAGTGTGGTTAAGAGTTTCTGGGGAAAGACTAAGGTGACCTATTTGGGTCATCAGGTTTCGATTGCCGGATTGGAGGCTAATCCGAAGGATTTGGAGTCCTTGAGTAATCTGCCTTTCCCGCGATCCCTAAAGGCTATGCAATCCTTTTTGGGAAGCCTGAATTATTACAGTCGGTTCATCGAGGATTTTGCAGTCTATGCGGCGGTCTTGTATGAGCTGCGGGAGATGGATTACCATAAGCTGAGAGAGCAGGATAGGCAAGCGGAGACGCAAGCCGGGCCGGCAGTATCAACCAATGAGAATGCGCCCTTTTCAGTTATTTTAGCCAATGAGAAGGCGCCCTTTCCAGTTATTTCAGCCAATGAGAAGGCGCCCTTTTCCGCCCAGACAAGCGGCCGGCCGCCGGACCCCTGCGCGGCTGACCCGGACGACCACATGACCCGGGCGATGGTGGCCTTTGGTATGTTAAAGGCGAAGATGGCAACCACACCGGTCCTGAAACATTTCGATGTTAATAAGACTCCGGTGGTCATCATCTACGCTAACAAGTGGGCCATCTCGGCCGCTCTCGTGCAAGATCATGACGGTGTGTACTGTCCGGTGACCTTCACCAGCCGGACCCTGAAAGTTAATGAAGTTAATTACGGATTGGTGGATAAAGAAGTTTTGGCTCTATTGCGGATCTTGGATGTGTGTTATACTATGCTGGTGTCTCGGCCTATCAAAGTACTATCTAGACGGTCGACCCTATCATGGCTCCTGACGGCGAATGGAATTGACGGCCGGCTGGGGAGATGGGCGGCTCTGCTGTCTCAGTGGTCCCTCGAAGTGATTAAGTGTACTAAAGGGGAAGAGGAAATACTGGGCACACTGGCTGCCAGCATTACCCCAAGGGCAGAAGTGGAGGAAGCACTGATAGCGATCGCGCCCCGGAAGCAGCCTCGACAAACTATCGTATTACCGCCGCCAACAGTGGG
>MIQA02000710.1:0-16799 GCA_001887855.2 Sclerospora graminicola | reverse complement strand
ACACCGTCTCATTGCCGCTACTGCTGCTGGGTTTAGCATTGACGCTGCTATTCGTTGCCATGTCGTCAGCCGAGACCATTGCCGTCGTCATAACGAATAGCAACGTCAAGAAGACGCCGAGTGCCTTGATCCCCATCCCCTGCTTTCTTATGTCGTTTGAACTTGCCGTACCGCGTCGTCGGGATCTTATAGACTGCTGGTCCTTACGCCTTCAGCGCCTCTGGTTTCGTGCCTATGGCGTTCTTTTGCGACTGTCTATCCACAGACCCACTTTTGTTTTGGTTGCAGAAATTCCCTCTCAAAATGAATTTTTCTGCTGGAATTTTTTCAACGTAGGACGAACAAGCAACTGCCTATTGAAAACGAATCCTCTTAATAAGCATACTGCCTGTATTTTTTCGTATAAGCATGGTATATTCAGCGTTTTAGTCCTACGTATCAGGTCTCTTGGGAACGGATACTTTCAGTCAGCACACACTAAAACATGAGTATCGATGTTTGATCTGCAGCCGCTGCTTCTTAATCGTCCGGCAACGCGTCAATATGCCCACCACTTACGACCTATTGTCATTTTTATAAAAATGATTTCATCTCGCTGATAGTGATAATTATCGATTCAATATTGAGATGAAGATGTTTTCGTTTAACTGATATTCTCGTTTAGAGGATAGTTCTGGACGTTTTCTGATTATACCGTATGACTCACGACCAGTGTGCTGGACTGGAGGCAAACGGAAACGTAGACTATTACGGGCCGAAGTTACGCATTCATTACTGATGTAACTATCGTCACCGCTGGTACTGTCAACTCACAGCAATTTTTGCGAATGAAAAAAAAAAATTACACAGGTATACAGTAGCAGGAGATAGTGAAGCTCATTTCAGGTCGATGTAGCAGCCAGCATGTTCGAATTGCCATTTTAACGTGGCACCATGGCTGTAGTTATAACTGAGCCCTTTAGAGAGACTAGCATATTTGCCACATGCGCATACAACTGTCATGGAAGGATCTTTAGAGAACTGCGTACTCAGAAAAACGCGTCGAGTGCGATTTTTGCACAGCTGATGGACTAAGATGTCTCATCACTTTACATACCGTACCGGTAAGCAAATTTAACGTAGTACTCCTATGTTGATGGGTGTGTGATGGCAACAAACAAGATCATATCATTGCATCTGCTCGAACTCAACGTATTTTCTCATAATAGCGGCACCCTTCTCGGTAGCGCGGCAAAGGTAGGAAAAATAATCCCGACGTCAATATGCTAAATGGAGAGAAGATGAGGGGCTGGTAAAAGTGCAGACTCGACTACATGTACAACCACAGGATTGAGGCAAAAAGTCACGTTGCTGGTGGTAGTTCCGGGAGCGATTGTATACATTATACATATCGCGCCAAGCGACTAGTTCAAAGTTTGGGGGCGGAATGGCGTCTTTTGACGCGCAATTGTAGACCCGTAACACTTGCTTGATCTGACACGCAATTACGTATAACGCTTATGTAAATGCCGGCGTAATCCCCCTAAATTTGACCGGAGCCGTTATTGCCGTTGTCGCCGTTTCTTATCGTCTGAACCTAAACAGACAAAATGATCTCTTGCTGGCTGCTGCTAGCGGCAATGAGTCCAGACGCCTCGTTGCATCGCAGTTCTTCATCCCAGCTTCTCCGGATGTAAGCACAGTTTGGTTAGCGGGACTCCACCGTTCGAAGGGCCCTCGCTATTCGTGTGTTTGTGAAGCTTTGAGCCTAGTGTATACACAATGTCTAAATGTTCTGAAAACGTAGTGGCGTACACCACTTCACGAACCGACCTTCAAGTCGTGAGCATAGTAGAGCCAAGTAGTTAAAATTGGTCAGTCAAAAAGACAGAAAGAAAAAAAACGAAGTCATAATGACCGCACTGAGCGCGCACAGTGGGTAATTTCAGTGTGGTATTTACTATTGTGAGTGCGCAGCGAGTGCGCACTAGGTTTTTGGTTGTCTTTAAAAAGGAAACCTTTGGGACCTTCACTCTTTCATTCCGCATTCAGAATCACGTCCAGAAACGACCTCTGGACACCACGAGGTTACAGCAAGTGCATTTCAACCGCAGAATAACGGCCAGAGAAACTCCTCGCTGTTGATCAAGGCGGTCTCGACTCTGTCTCGGCATTCTACGAATCGAGCAAAAGCTGCGTAGACTTGACCGACACCCGACGATCTGGGTTGTACTTAAATCCACATAGCTAACCAAGTTAACATGGCGATTACCCCCGTGACCATTCGAAAGAAAGATGAGCTGGTGAATGGAAACGAGTTAACAACGGGACATGATGGCTCGACAACTGGCAGCCGTCTTGAAGTGCGCTCTTGGGAGAAGCTGAATCCACATGGAGATGTCTACAGCCCCCGCACGGGTCACACAGTCACTTGCAAAGGTCAGAAGAAGCGATGAGTGATCGAGGGTCAAGTTGAACTAAGGTTGACGTGTCTTTTTATGTCCTAGATGGCAGAGTGTATGTCTTTGGCGGCACCGACCGTCGACGACGACAGCAAGATTTGTACCAGTTTGACTTGGAGTCGAGCACATGGTCGCAAGTCCAGACGCACGGAACGCTCCCACCAAGACGATCTGGTGCACTTGGCGTTGTCCACGAAAGTGACATGTTCATTTTTGGGGGCTACGATGGCCGAGATGGCAATTATTATAACGATTTGTACTACTTCAACTTTGACGAGCAGCGATGGAGCCAGATGCCGAGCATTCTGGAAGACCGGCCAGAAGCTCGCACCGACCACATCATGGTGCTTCATTCGTCCAGTATTTATATCTTTGGAGGTTACAATGGCTTGACCCGGTATAACGACCTGTGTGAGTATGACATACAAGCTCAGCGGTGGAGTCGATTGCAGGCCTCTGGCGCTGTCCCGTCTAGACGTTTTGGACACAGTGGTGTAGTCCACGCTGAAACCAACCGATTGATCGTGTTTGGAGGATGGGATGGACGTGACACACTCAATGATCTGTACGAGTTCAACTTTGTCACGAACGAGTGGAGAAAGTTAGATACAAATGGTATCACCCCACCACATCGATACCGCCATACAGCAGTGATATTAGGGGATAATATGTTTGTCTTTGGTGGAGTGGACAAGACACACAGTCGTTTTAACGACTTGCAACGTCTCGACTTAGTTAGCAATACGTGGAGCGAAGTTTGTACGACTGGAAGTGTCCCAAGTAGTCGAACGTTTCATCGTGCTGTGGTAGTAAACAGCAAAATGTACTTGCTGGGAGGATACGATGGCGCCGATAGACTACAGGATTTATACTCAATTGATATTGGAGCTCTCCGGCCACCGTCGCTGCTAGATATTTGTGCTGACTACGTTCGGACAAATCTGGGCACGGTGTTGGAAATGACAACCTTCAAGGGTGTTCCACAGGATATTATTGATCATGTCGTGTTCAAGCGCGATCTGGAAGGACGGCTTCGAGGGAAATGCAAGCTCTGCAGACCAGGTCGATGTTGTGTTTACCGAATGCAAGAGGCCGTTCCATGCCCAAGCGACGATCTAAAGCCTACACGAGGAAATGCTTTCGACTGTGTCTGTGGTCACTCTACTTTCCACCACGAGGTGGTAGAGGAATCAAGTGCGTTGCTTGCAAGTATCTTAATCAATTTTGATTGCTTTGCTCACTCTTGTTGGTTGGTCTTTTGTCTACAGAACTGTACGGAAGAAAGCCGATCGGATCGACCTCAACAAAAGGTAATATACCGTCATTTCTCATGTCTGTCTGTATCTAGCGTCAGGACAATTTTAATGTTAATCTGCTATTGTTTTCATGAAATCAGTGCTGATGCTATGCGGATCCATCTACAAGCGCTTTTTCGATTCTACGTCATCCACGGCATCCACTTCAACACTTCTCTCATCGCCGCGCAGTCAGTGCTCAAATGAGAGTACAAACAATGAGAAAGAGTGCTTAGCATAGCCATCAAGACAGTAACATCGCTCGCTTTGCGCATCGGGACGCATTGCTACTGGCTTGATCGACTAGATCGCGCTCTGGAGCCGCTAATTATTATCCAAGTGCTGCCTTCGTAAGTCACTCCAACTTAACACCACCACTTGAAGTACATACTCTTCGTTTGTGACAATGACTACTTTTCTAGCAACAATCTCTCTGATCATCCTCGAGTCGAGAGCTGGTGCTGGATGTAATGACGCACGTCATCGATCCCGGCACTGGCAATCGACATTCTAAAGTGAATAGGATCCGACCACGTTAGTACCTTGAGGCCCTTGGCATAGTCGCGCACGCTTTCATAGTCTTCTTTCGTGTTAAACCCATCAAAGAGGATTCCTTCCATGAACTGGACACGATTCCGCTCACGTTCCCACAAGTAAATTTGATCAGCAATGTTCTCGGGAATGACTGGACTATTGTGCCGCATCTTTGGATGGGCGTGTTTCATCAAAAAGTCATAAATTTGTTGCGCCGAGATACCATGAATAAGGGCGGACCGGAGACTCTCGCGCGTGATAAACCCAATGGCCAGATTTGGTAATCGAGCGACAATGTCGACAAAGACACTGAGCATGGCGACATGAAGCGTTGACGTCGTGTAGGCATAAATCTTGAAATTCGTCTCGACCACCACGAGCAATTGCGCATCGTGCTCCACCACTGGTGCTTGGCGTGGATTGGACATCTGCGACTTTATTCCAGCGCGGACACTGGCAAACGAGCTCGTGAGACTGACTTGACTTCGCATTTGACCGGTCGATCCCCCAAAAATTAAATTTACGGCTAAACTCGTCGTGTAAAACCGATCAGAGTTTGACCGCTTCCGATAGAGCAGTCCAAAATCAATAAAGTCGCCTAATAGTAGCCGTTGTGTCTCGGTCAGATCGGCCACGGCATAGTATTCGCCAGTCTGGCAATAGCTGATTTGGAAAAGAAATTGAAGGATATCCTCTTGCTTGAGCGTCCCCGTGTTGTCCAGCGTTCGAATGTACTCGAGCATAAAGATCCACATCTGCACGTGGATATCCTTTAGCATAAATTCATACCCTGTATCGGTAATATGAAGCGCCCTGGAGTCAGCGCCACTCGGTTGGAGCAGTTTTGTTCGCAACAAAATATCCACGACCGACTGCGGTGGTTCTTGGACAGCTGTCGATCCTACCATGTAATGCAGTACAGAGTCCCATCTCGCTCGAGCGTATCGTTCCAAATCGACAGCCGCAAACGTGTTTTCGGGATCTTTAGGGAGATTCCGTCGTCCACGTTCCCAAGGGGATCCTCCTAAATTGCTCAGCGCGTACTATATAGAGCCACAAAAACATGATCACACTCAATCTGTCACAAAATTGTTCAAGCTTGCTATCTTTCCTCACCATAAGCTGCTTCTGGAACATGGGATTCGGTCTGTAAGTTCCATCCTGACGTAAAAATACGCGCATTCCTTCTAACTTTTGCAATGCTACGTCAAACTGGGGCGGCATGCGCTTGGCGTCCCCAGGCTCCGGTACGACCCATTGTTCCAGCAGCTCACGCGGAACAATTGCGTTGGTGGGGAGTAGACGCATCACAAACTGCTGTGCGAGGGGAGGGAGAGCCTGAAAAATGGCTTGACATGCCCATGGATCTCCGTACAGACGTTCCAATGTCGCGGTCGGCAACGTCTCAAGAAACTCAAACGCGTCCATAAGTATTGTTTTAACTGAAAAAGTATACCGGTACAGTTCTAAATTTGCGATATTGCCCTTAATTGTGTCCCAATTAAGGTTTAGGGCTAAAATGCAAGAAAATGACGAAACCCGACCCTCTTTGCTCGACCCGGGTCCTGCTAGTGACCCGGACAACCCAGGGGAGATGGAAGATCAAATCTCCATGCATGGAGAAACACGAGATGGAGATGAGTTTGTTCCGGAAACCCCGGACTCGACTGAGGAAGAGATAACGAGTCCAGGGAAGGAAGGAGCTGTGGAATCAGGAGTAGTACCAGAAGAACCGGTATTGGAATAAATATCGAATCCAACAAAAACAACGACATATCAGGGGAAAAACCGGTATCTCAGGTGGACATAAAGGAGGGCAGTAGCATAAAAACGACGACTGCACCTCAGAATCAGGGCGAACATACCAAAAAATCCAGTGAAGAGCGGCTGAGCATCATTAGCTCACTAGATTCACAGGAACCACGTCAATTGGCATTAGCCCTTGAAACGGCACTATGTCAAGCAACTAAGCGGAAACCGCGAGTCAAAGCATGGTTGGATTTGACACAGGAGCTATTCACGTCTATCTATGTGAAGGTACGCGGTCCGACTTCACGCTTATCAGACGCAGTGAAACGGTTCCCGCAACTAAAATCAGCGGAAGTGGAAAGAGTATTGGACCTTTTCGAACTAATGGTAATCGACGAGCAGAAAGACTGGGAGCTGTGACGTCAACGGGTGGTTAGCTCGGCGGTGATTGCTCAGAAAACAACTCAATCTTTTGAAGGCATATTGTGGAAAAGCTATTGGACAGGTAAAGTATGCAAAGAACAGCGCGCACCCCACCCCTCAAGGATGGCTAACAAGGTGCAGGACAAACTACTATGGGGAAGGAAGATAAACTCGTGAACAAAACTTTTTTGTTTAAACATTCGCTATACACCCGGGATGAGATATACGGTGAGAATATATGCGAGAAAGAATATGGAAAATTTGCGCCAATGCAATGTGCGGAAGGAAGTGCAGGGGAGTGGAAATTGTCCAAGACTAGTTGAAGGGACAATTATTGCAAAGCGATTTCCCACAGTTTTAAAGGCATTATGAAAACGGAGGGAAAGGTGAAGCTAGTACATACTATCAGGCACAAGTGAAGGGTTTTCTTGTCTGGATTTGAGGGGCGAGAACATCATAAAGAGTTTTTTGAGTACTAAAAGTATTCAAGAAAGCATAGCGACAGCAGCGACGACGAGAGGGACAGGAGGCCCGGCTCTATGGAAAATGGTCGCGCAGATAAAGAGTATCAGTTATGACAGCAGCAAGCATGCATTGTACTTTCACTTCTTCACACGAGACATGGCTCGGAAATTTGATGGTATTACTGTTCCGTTCCATCGCTACGATCATGTCCTAAAAAATCTACACCATCAAGCACAAGGAACGAGTGGTTCGGCGTGGGAAAGGCAACGGGACAGTAACGGAGAAAGTTTCGAGCACAAAGGTTTCTATTCGTGTGTGTTAAAGAACGTGACAAGGTCTGTGGATTTATTGAAGCTCTCGAACTTTTTCAAAAAAATTCTAGCAATGGAATTCCAGCTGGACGATCTTGACAATAGTGGACCCTTCTCGGATACTTCAACGCTATGGGAATTAATTGTGGAGTCGGACGCCTGTCCGACGGCATTATTGGACGCTAAGCGCATTTACTGGGGACACGCGATGATCATAATTGAACACCCAAGTATGCGGGGCAAGAAACAATGTTTAAGGTGTGGAGAACTTGGTCACCCAATGCGGAAATGCGTAACCGCACTTTCCGATCTCCTGAAGAAGAATTGTATTCATGTCAAATTGGAAGATTTAAAATCTTACGCGGCGCCTACACAAACGTTCAGGAGCATGGAAGAATTAAGGGCACAAGTGGATGCGGTAAGAGAGCGACAGTTAGCAGAAAAAGGAAAGGTCGATCATTCCGCGAACTCAGAAACTACCGACATTGAAACCACAGGTGAATCGACAGTGACATGCGTCACTCCATGTAAACCCATGGTATTAAGTGATAATTTAAAAGACGATAAGCAGTCCGCAGCCCCTCCTCGGGAGATGCAGCAACGGAAACAGTTACCAGACTGGATCACGGTAACAAAGAGGAAAAGCCGGCCTCAAAACCGAGCACAGCCATCGGATGATGAAGCTGAAAAGGCGGCAATCCCACAGGTGGCCTCAAGTTTACAACGTGACATACAAAAATCACGATACAAGAATGTACAACCAGTCAGTAACACGCAATCAACTGGACAAGTCAAAGAAAGACCAGACAGCGGTACACAGACATCTAAAAAGCGCAAATCCAAGCTGGAGAAAAAGAAGGCTCGGGAACAATACGAAGTAATTCTCCAGAAAAAGGCGAGCGCGTTTTTAATGTTGGAAGGAAGGGCGAAGAACGTGATCACAGAAGTGATAGATAATGTTGAAAAAGCCGAAGGGCCTTTGACATTGATGGAACCATTGGATTGGGAAGATGATTATCCGCAAGATCTAACGTCGGTATCGAAGCTATTGAACGCCTTAGGCATGCGCAAAGTCATGACCCCTCCAACTGGCAACTGTCAACTTTATGCAGTTTGTCAAGCCTTAACGGGCTCGGCAAAAATAATAGAAAACGGGGAAGCATTGGAGAAAATGACTAAGGCCTTAAAGGAAGGCTGCCTAGCACGAGCCTTGTTGGATTTTGATGACAAATTCTCTCATGAGGCAAGGAAATCGACCCTCAAGGAATTAGGTCGGCCCAATTTGGATTTATCACCCAAAGAATCGCGAAAACAATTCCAACAGTACTTACTGGAATTTGCTGAAAGTAGTTCGAAAATTCATGACAATATCCCACGCCAATCTTGGGGGAGCAACGATACGCTGATGTCGATAAGTACGATGTTACAACGAGATATCTACGTGCTCAGCCATCCACCAAGTGCGAAGGTACCGGGTTTCAATTTGTTTACGCCAGAAACACGGACAAAACAGGCGAAAACATATCAAATAAGTGGAGAATACCCCATAACGGTCAGTGTTTTCTATGAAAGGATGAAACAATTTCGGAATGCTGTCAAGGAACAGGATTATCACGGTAAACGACCGCTTATACTGGAATTCAGTGGCCAACATTACGCCGCGATTTTAAGTGGAGAAAGACAGTGGCCAACGGAGGATGTTGACATGAATAAAGGCAGTGATGAAGAGAATTATGATGACGATAAGTTATACTCCGGACCAGGAGGAGAAAATGAGCCGGATTCTCGAGAGATATCGCAGGAGACAGTGGCGGTGACGAAGGCATTTGACTAACTATGGCAACTGTTCCCCGTGGCACCCAACGAGTGGTGATGGCAACATTGAGGACATTCTTCAACGTCTGGGGGAAATGGCCCGGACCATTCACCATGCATTAAAATGTGAAATTTCAGGGACAGTATCATGGAACCAAGGACTCGAGGATGCGTGAATTGTTTGCTTCCATTTCCGTGGAGCCTGGATACTGGTTAAAGGAACTATCACTACGCGAACAAGAAAGCGCGGTTGTGCTTGCGGCTAGCTTGGCGACCCAGAAGAGCTGTGTGTGGTGCAAGCTGATCCGTATCGAGAAAATATCAGACCTCAAAACCAATTCTCAGAACAATGTACCCATAAAGTGTGGGCGGATAACCAACCGGAAAAGGAAGTACTACTCATTTCTGATGGATCAACATCAGATTCTGAATATAAGCCATCAGAGAAAGGAGACTGTTTGCAAGACACCTTGGAAGCTGGAAGTGGTAATAGCCCCCTCTCAAAACGGCTATGCCGTCGAGACCACATTGACAATAACACAGAATCAATGGAGATTGTGCCAGTAGAACGGGAACTTATGGACGAATTCATGAAATGTGAGAAGGAGGCTACCTCGGACCCACTTTCGCTGGAAGATTTCAATATCACATGGCATAATTTAATTTTTAAATGGGAGGAACAAACATGCGTTCCATTTCCATTAATCAGCTCCACAAAAACATTGTGGATTAAGGCGGCCCAGAGGGAAGCAAATCGGCTGTTACATTTATTGAAGGATATTCCTGGGACCCACCATATCCTAGACAGTGTCCATTCAAGTGTATTGGTTGAATTAACTAAAAAGTGGAGAGAACAATGCTGGCTTGAGGTAGTAGGAGCAGGTAAAAGGGAAGGATTAATGGACATCCCTGGGCAATGGTTTACGGAATGGGAAGAATGCTATAACGTGATGAAATCTCAAAGTCAAAAATGGCGATAATTAATAGCTTCCAGGAATGGGCTCGGTTACGTAAAATCCAGTTCGGTGGCAATACAATTTTAAAACTGCTAGCACCGAGACAAGTACTCCTCTTGGCGACAATGCTTTTAAGTGCGCATCTATTTGCGGTGCAATTAGCGGCGATTCTAGGGAATAATTACAATCCTACTGATACCATTTTATGCCTACTTCAGCGGCATATTAAGGTAATGTCTGAAAGCCCTGATTACGAAGCAAAATTCACGGCTCTGGAAAAAGGGGAACAGATAGCTTGGAAAGACCTGTTCGCGTATATGAACTCAGAAGAAGTAATCAAGGCAACTGTTAAGGAGAACATAGCCACAGTGGAATACGGTCAGCAGGACCCTAGTCGTTACTAAGGGCTCCGCAATCAATCAATCTACTACTCATGAAGAATAGTGACATTTTCACGAAACATCGCCTTCTAAAGGACATGAAATATGAATCGATAAAGCAGACAAGGCGGGATGAACCAACGAATTTGACATCAATTATATTATCCCAAAATGTTAGGGGCTTTACAAAAAAAGATATCTCAAATTGGTTATACTCTTGGCGGAGAGGGGGATCGGAGTATAGTGCACAGATAATATTCCTCCAAGAGACGCACATTGTTTCCACGAAGGAACGTGACGAGGTGGCGAACAATGGGCTTTACTATGGGGAAAGCCTCATCGAACACAAAAGTTATCTTATTGGAGTGCGCACCCTTTCAAACAAGGATGGGTAGCGATTTTAATTGTTCCAGCTATCGTAGATCAAATTCAACCATGTTCTGAAATTTGGTGGACGAACCGTGTAATAACAGTCCAATGGAACGAATGCACTTTGATAAACCTGTACGGGCCGTCTGGTGATGCAGCCGGCAGAGAATCCTTTTTTGGCGACATCAAAAAAATGTTTCCCAGTAAACCCAAGAATTGCATTATTGGAGGTGATTTTAATTGTGTCGATACTCCAATATTAGATCGATTAGGGGGAAACCGATCGCATGGACCAGAAAGTGGTGCTCTCTCGAGACTGATCGCATCCTGGCACTTATGGGACGCGCGTCTTCTCATGACACCAGTTATGGATGACTTACAGCTGGATCCAACAGAGCACTTCACTTATTGGCGAGGTAATCAAGCGAGTCGTATAGACCGATTTTACGTGTCGGATCACTGGAAAACTTGGGTGGTTTGGGTAGCTGTGGAAGCCCCGTCAGTATTTTCTGACCATAACCAACTGTATCTATGCCTAAAAGACCCAAGTGTTTCAAGATTCCAGATGTCAAATAGACGAATGCCTTACCCTTTCCCGGGTTCTCGAGAGGATAAACTCGAAATATGTTACTGGACCAGTTAATGCAGACCCTGTCACATCGAATCACCACTCTAACGTGGGATAATTCCATTGATGAGTGTCGAAACATCATATACAAAGTCAGACGGAAGGTAGCGAGACGACGTCGTAAACGGGTGCGGCATTTGCAGCGAAAAGCTAGGGATAATGCGACTCTTCGCAAACACATCGTACAGGCCTTAGCGGACTACATGGGTAAAGAACGGTCCTTCCGTAGGGGAATACGTTTACACAGATCTGCAGCAGATGTTCGGTGGTTATTTAAACGAACATCCATTTGGGAACGTGATCAGACAGTGACTAGAATAAAAGCAACATCAGGTCCGGACTTCGAGACCACACTCTCCATTCCTGATCGATTTGCAGCCACTTGGAGAAATATCCTAAGCTGCAGTCACCGAGTTGTCATAACCTCCCGATTGATGAGTGACATACGTCAATTTATGAAAGTACCAAGTGATAGATTGGTAACTGAGACGCAAAACATGATGTTAATGGAAGACATTCTCGAGGAAGATGTCGCATGGGCCATCAGGCGTATAGCTCGTAGAAAAGCGGCAGGACATGGCGGATTGAGTAACGATTTCTATAAAGATTTCGCGGACATTCTCATAGGACCCTTAACGCAAATTTTTAATGAGATACTAGCTGGAGCAAACCCACCTGAGTCGTTCTTGAAGGCGGTCGCCATACCGCTAAGAAAAAAAGGCGACTCCAGTGACGCTCTTGACTATCAGCCAATCTCGCTCTTAACTACAGGGTATAAACTATTTGCCAAAATAATGGCCCGTCGACTCCAATCTTTCCTTGGACAGCTCATTGGGGACACCCAACAAGGGTTCGTTGCCGGTAGAAAAATGGATAAGGCTGTAATAATGATGCAGGCGACTTTCGAGACATATAAAGATTTCCGCAAGGAATCAGCGGCTCGCAGTGCAGGGATCATGTTTCTCGACTTCAACAAAGCTTACGATACGGTGGACCGGAAATTCCTATTTACCGTACTCAGCTTATTCGGGTTCTCGGATTGTTTCATTTACTTATTGAACAGGATTCATGCTGGTACAACAGCGGAATTCATTGTAAATAATAGCTTTTCGACGCCCTTAGAAGTGAGATCAGGCATTCGTCAGGGTTGCCCGTTAGCACCCCTACTATTTATCATAGCAGTGGAACCACTGGCCTTGGCGTTATTACAGGAACAAAAGTTAACAGGGGTAAGCCCTCTAAAATGTGATAACTCGGTACAACATCGATTCTCAGCATTTGTGGACGACTCGACGATATTTGTTCGACATGCGGAGCAAGCACCTGTAGCTCTAGAAATTGTGCGGAGATTCGGAGACCTCTCAGGTCTGCATATCCAACCAGCCAAAAGTAATTTTCTCTTCCTAAATTCGGAATTTGTACCAAAAAAGTGGTACACATTACCGGTAGTACCGGAAGGAAAAACCATTCGATATTTAGGTTATCATTTTGGATGGGCGAATGTACGCAGTGTAAACTGGGCACTACGAATTCAAGGCATAAAACGACGTTTAGCAACAGCAACAGAATGCGGTACGACCTTTATGGAGATAGTTCAATTATTTAATGTTATAGCGATCCCGTCTTTGCTATTTACAGCCCGGATGTTTGATCCGCCCGGGGACGTATTACAATAATTAGTCCATATCCAGAAAGCATTTATATGGAGAAACAGTACCATTGGCGAGAACGAACGTCATAAGATCTCACCGACCTTACTCTTCACACCGCACGCTGCGGGAGGAGTAGGTTTAATATCGATACCGGTGGCTTTACAGGTACAAAGATTAAAATTGACACATCAATGGTTGATATCTGCGAGAGACAGTTATCAACAAGCGTGGTTAGACCTACACGGGATTGGCTCCGATTATTCAGCAGGGCCATGGATTTCACCGATGACTGGATATAAAGTGTGTCAAGCAGGGAAACCAGTAAGCGGAACCAAAACCCGGACGGTTGTACGAACAATAATGGAATGGCTTGGACCGGACTCGGACCAGAATGAACAGTTGCAGCGGTATACTAAAACGATCTTGCCCAAGGTGATACGCAACATGGAAAATTGCCTGGCAGTGAAAAGTCAAGGATTATGTCACTCAGATGTATTCAGTATCACGATTGACATTGATGAGTATCCTTATCACGATTTGCTTCCAGGCTCCATGCTTCCTTTCTGGGGAACATACAGGTGGAGCTCTAATCCGTGGATACAAGAAGCGCAAGCGACAGTACTTGTTCCACGGAAATATGAGCGGATCCCAATAATGTCTATCAGAGATTTAGGTATAGTCAGACTAACGAAAACAACGTTTACGTGACAGGTTAAGGGAGTAGGTGATAAATCACATACGTGCGCCAAAATAGGAAGATGGCTATGTGCCATAATTCTAGCCTCACCGAGAGTGAAAATTGGTCAAAAGATTGGAGACAGGGCACCAATACAACTGGATAGAGGACCGGCCTGTCTAGATTCCTTTGACTGGACACTAATTTCTCCCGGGAAAGTCAGGGGAAAGGCGAAGAATAGCGATGATTCATGCACATTATCACAACAAGCGGATGGCATTATCTGGAGAGTGACATCGAGTACACTTCGGGACACAGCTGAATTTTCCTCAATTCAGGACGAATGGGTCGTATTGCAACCCCATCCGGATCTGCACCTGATAGGATGGTCGGTGGAAGATAAGACGCCGATTCGTAAGATATGGCAGAAATTACGAAGAGGTTCCCGGAAACTGTATTTTCACGGGATAGCACCACAATTACCAAAGGTGCTAGAGAAGTGGAAGACCAGATGCACGACGAGTTCCTGGTGGAATGGCTTACAAGATGTGGAGTTGAATAAGGTATGGGACCATGACAATATGCTAACCAATTATCAGGTCTGGGTGCAATTCAGGGCGGTAACTATGCAGTTAAACACACACCATATTCGGACGACCCTCGACCGACGCTGTGAGCTGGATCCTACCTGCACATCCACTAGGACGGACATCAGTCATATCCAATGGGGATGCAAACGAGCGAAAGCTTTCTGGAGGCGTCTAATCCAGCAATGGCGAGGAGTAATGCTGTCAGATACGGAGTTATCTTTATTCGAAACAGCGGTGGTGTCCCGAACGGCGCCCCCAATAGGATTACGGATAAAGGAGGCAATGATGCATAAACATGGGTGGTACGATGATACCTATACGGAGGTATTTCAGAGATTATGGAATGGCTTGTGCGGGATCTGTGTTGCGTGGCTATGGCAGCTTCGAAATAAAACGATTTTCCAAGGCATATTGAGAGATGCGTTTGACCATCTCGAGACAATATGGAACAAGTGCAGAGTCCAAGTCGCAGCAGTAGCAGAATATGAGGCAAGGTCATACTCAACTCGGGAAGACGATATCAGACTACGTATAAGTTCACAGTGCGTCTTCGAATATCTTCCAGCACCAGATATCAATTCCCCAAGTATCGACCAAGATCAACTGAATGTGATACGAGACAGTACCACTCCCACCAAATCTGAGCCTAGATTACATTGTAGAATGCACATGTTTATAGTAGCTAATAGTTGAGACTAATTAGAACTACATTTTACTACTAAAGGGAAATTGTAAGCCCTTGTTACGTGTACCTCACTTTTGTTACATGTACCTCGCTTTTGTTATTCAAAATCGCTGATTCCTGCTGTAGTGGAAGCGAAAACAAATCGACAAGATTTTGCAAATATGCAAGCAGTAAACTCATCCTCGAGCGCGACTGAGAAAAGTATTGCCCAAAATCATTGCCGATGAAAGCTCGTAGTAGTGAACCTTCATATTCTGTACTCTTGAAGCGACCGGCTGCATCAGCTGAACAACCAGACGATGATGTAAACAAGAAACACAAACAGACTGAACGTGATGATGGTGCTATGGACCCAATCCAACAGACTCTAGAAACACCGCATGTCAAATAAAGCCCCTATAAATCTCCACAAATAGAGCAAAATATGAAGCACTTGCAGTTTTTTTCTAGTCTCGACGCACATTCGATCGGCGAAGTTACTTTATTCATAAAGAGAAGCATGAGCTCGAAAAGGAGCGTGAAGATTTTAAAAAAGGATCGTAAAGCCAAGGACTGAGACGCACAAGAAATGTCGAATCTAAACATCTTAATTGGTCGCTTGGGGGGAAGACCGCAATACGCATTGCAACTCTCCTGTGAGGCCTCTAGTTACGAGATAGTTCTCTCGTTGTGTTCGCTAATCTGTCTTTCTCTCTCTTGTCAAACGTTGCTTGAACTAGATCAATCCTTGGTCAAGGAGATAGATGTGCTGATCGAGAAAAATACGGTCCTTTCTCCAAGATACTCAAGACGAGACTTGACGATTCTAACGCTGCTTTGGATATAAACCCAATCCCTCATCAACTCGACGCATGTTCGTGCTTGTAATTGCAGCGCTCTGCAAATTTCATCCAACGTTGACCGGAAAACTGCTGTCTCGCATTCTTTCATACCTTTGTCTTCGTCTCCGTGACAAACACGCCAAGACGATGGAACCGTGCGTAATACTGGTATCTGTCATTTTCTTGTACGTCCTACCGTGTCCTTCCTTCCCCCTGTCAGGTATTCAAACCAAGACCTTTTCTCATCAAGAGCATGGACATGATGATGACTCCTTTGAAGCGGTTGCTGCCATCTTGTTGAAGGAGACAACTGCGGTGGTGAGGAAGCAATCAAGTGTCTTTGTAGTCTCCTTCTCCCCGCTGCTTTTTTGGCGCCGCTATCCCAGGCCTTGGTACCATCTTGTCTCCTGCGGCGCGAATTTTCCATACTTTAACATTCCCCTTGCTGACACTATCGCAAAGATAAATCGGAGTCGACTGCTTGACTCCTCTTCTCCATTCTTTCTTAGTGTTGCAATCTGCGTTTCATTCCGTACGCGATGCTCGTGTGAAAGCATCGTTTACTCAACTTGGTGATGATTTTGCTCCATATATTGCGTCAGTCTACGGTGCGGAGTGAGGTACATGTACCCAAAGTGAGGTACACGTAACAAGGGGGTGAGGTACACTTATAATTTCCCTAAATAAAATCGGCCGTTTACCTTACAGATTTTCATTTCATACTTCGAAGTACATGTTGTTTAAAAGATTCGTTCTCCATAGTGAGATGCAGTAGTCTGAAACTTGAGTTTCTATAGTTGCAAATAGATACTAATCCAAACAAACCTCCACAGGGACCTGTTTAAATGGAGGTATATTCCTACACATGCAATACTTAACGAGAAGTACAATCGCATATACTTCCTCTGGGCGGAAACAAACGCGACAAATACCTTCAAACTTAAATATCTTTTTAAATATTGTGTTTTAGATCAATCTGACGGCACCAATCGATTGGCCTTGACTTCCT